>VUQR01036036.1:117235-151676 GCA_015108515.1 Hemichromis elongatus
TTCCCTGAAAACACACAAACACACACACACACGCACACGCACACACACACACACACACACACACACACACACACACACACACACACACACACACACAGTTAGACTGACACAAAGAGGTATACAAAACTTGGAATTGTCAAAAAAAGAAGCATAAGCATAATAAACTTGTATTCTAAACATCACCACACATGCATGTTTAATAGACAAATAGACTTAATAAAAGTCATATTCACAACATTACATGTGAAAACATTGAATCACAACTTTTCTAAAGGTTGCTCATATTACCACCAAGTGGTGGTGGAGGATATTGGCAGCTATTAGGTGAAACTGGTCGGTATCTTTCACGCATACTACGGGAGACTGTGTCAATCTGCTAGTGACCAAAGCAATTATCAGGATGTTTTTAATGCTGCAACCTCTTTGTGATTTCACCTAGCGTCCCAGCAACCTCCAACAACCAGAGAATACATATTTTACCCTAGAAACTCGAGGTTGCCAGCGGGTCACTAACTGGTCTCTACACCTGTGTGACTGAGGCCTAAGGTCAAAAAAGGTAAGCGTTACACTGTTTAAAATCACTGCAGCTTCTGTTTTTCTTAAGATTTTACACACGAGACCTCCTCTTTCTAAAGGATATTAGAGAGAGGGAATCCCACCTTCAGTTAAAACTGCTAGTAGGTAGTCACCTCTTGTGTCAGCCTTTCAATTTATGGTCTTGCAATGGTGTCTGTGCACAAATTTCTATATGTGCTCCGGTGCAGTCTCCTAAAATCCCAACTGTATGTTGCTGTACATGGGTGTTACTCTACATCAGTGAATGATGATTCATTGCTGATTACTTGCTGAAAGGTGGGTCGTAACAGGGAAAGGACCAACACTGGAGTTTACTAGGAATGGAAGAAGTACAAAGAAACCAGCAAAGATCAAAAACTACAGCATAAAACCCACAGGCAGTGGCTGCAGTGCACAGTTTTCATTGTTTTTAACACTCAGTTTAACTTCACTTCTTTGTAAGTCTGGCCCTGATGAACCAACGACAAATGAGCACAAATAAGAGTAGCCCACAAACCAATTGTACCACATATTTTGTACACTGCTACCTTTGACAACAGATGCTCTCTGCAGGTAAAGCGGCTGTCCACAGACTGTCAGCTCACTGCCAGCGTACTACCCCCGCACAAACATAATTCCAGCTCAAGAGAAGAAGCACTTGTTTTTCTCCATGTTATGTCAATAAGATGAGGAGAAGTAAAGAGTTAACAGTCGGTTTCAACAAATCATCTCCAACATGTATTATTAAAATTAAAGGAAGTTATCAACAGGCAGCTGCAAACAGAGGTGCTGAAACACAATCTTCTCAGTACACTCTGCATCCCAGCAATCCTGACTAATGATAATGATGTTAAACTTGTAGTTTTCAGTAAGAGCCAGCTTGGATGTTGTTCCCACCAAAATGAATTTCATGTACTTCGCATCAAGCCAGGTTTTTTTATTTTACTAGACAAAGGCAAATGCAAGGGGTAGATTAATTTCATCCCATGTCAGTATGAGTTGTAGGTCTAGTACCAGACCTGCTGCTACCAAGAAAGTGAGGTAAGGCAATTTGAGAAGATTGCTGGTTGGCAAAAGGCTCCTACTGACAACCATTTTCTAATGGTCCTGGGTTCTGACAGCAGTGCATTTAATACAGGGGCAACTCCAGGCCTCAAGGGACGGTGTCCTGCAGGTTTTAGATCTCACCCTGGGTCAGCACACCTGAATTAAATGATTAGTTCATTACCAGGCCTCTGGAGAACTTCAAGACATGTTGAGGAGGTCATTTAGCAATTTGAATAAGCTGTGTTGGATCAAGGATCTAAAACCTGCAGGACAGCGGCCCTCGAGGACTGGAGTTGGACACCCCTGATTTAATACAACAGCCCTGTAACTGTGGATCAACTGTAGTCAGGTAAGAAGAGCAGAAACTTGCATGATTTTCTGATAAAGCAATTGGAGGCTTTGAGTAACATAAGCCTTTAGTTACTGATGATAATGAGGTTTAATAGAAGCGGGCCCCACACATAAAGTGGACTCATGAAAGTTTTGTTTTGAAAGGCACACAAATGAGTAAAGATGAGCTGCTGAGAGTCATTAGAGGACAAAGTCTGTGAGAAATACAACCGTATACTTACAGACAACAAGAGCAAAGAGCGATGAAGGCGGGGGAACAGGATAGAAGAGAGGGACAGAGGGTAGACGAAGTAAGGCGGGGAGTGCCATGTCGTTCTTAATCTAGTTTGTCTGTCGTAATCGTGTCAATGTCACTCTCAATCAGGCAGCCACAACTAGGGCTATACAACTTCAGCTTGATTGGCCCGAACCTTGTCTTTAAAATGACCTCTACGGGGAAGGTGTGTGTGTGTAGATAGAGACACGGAGTAAGAAAAAGAAAAAAACAGAAGGGGGGGGGGCAAGATGAAGGGAGCAGATTCTTTAAGAGACAATATGAAAAAGGAGAGAGTGAACACAAATTACCTTTAAACCTGTTACTCCCCCACCTATCTGTCAATTTCACTTTGGTCTCTTTCTTTGTTCTGATTTTTTACAGTGACAGTATTGATTGTCCTTATTACACAAGAGAATACACATATCTGTGTGGCTGAGTTGTGTAGAGGTGCTTGGGTAAAGTTCAGTTATTTTTCCTGCCAACATTTCAGGGTTGTGTGTATGGTTAAAAAAACAGACCATTTAAACTAGACAGAGAGACAGACATAGACAGACAGATAGATAGATAGATGTTGCTTTTTATATTAACATAGCATGTGATAATTTACAGCTGTGACATTCAGAGCAGTTAACCACAACAGGGTGGATTTAGCTAAATTTGCACATGTCAGCAGATCCACTTCCCTAAAACTGTGTATAAACAACCACGATCTGTGATCATGAATTACAGTCATGTTCAGTAAATATAGATTATTATATCATTTATTAAAAAAAATAAAATACATTTTAAAAAAATACATTTACATAATAGCTTTAACTTTTTTTTTTGACCGTGTGACAGGCTGGGAACCTGTTCACGATGTACCCCGTCGCTCGATAGGCTCCAGGCCCCTGCAACCCTGAGAAGTCAAAGGGGTAGAAAACGGGTGGATTGCTGGTATTTCTGTTATTAATACACACACCATTATCCCACTAACCAATGCAGGGCATGCGGTCTTGTAGGTCTTGTATTCTTTCTGGTGCTTATTCAAGCCTCTGTTTCAGCCACGATTTAAAAGCATATTCACTGAGACTCACTAATACCGCTGTGGCGTCAAGTTAATTTTATTGTACTTGACTCTGTGTTTGAACATATTACATCAGGCCAGGGCAACCTAGTGAGAATATTTTTGCATTTGCTGCTGGCACTCTGGATCTTTTGTGTTCTAAGACTCACTTTAGTCTAAATACCTCAGTGTGGGTTTTGATTACACAAATGTTATTGGATTGACATCAGTATTTACCTCTTAAATCTCAATTAGTCTGTTGTCTAATACATGGCAGTGCATGTCCTGATGCTTGTTTCTCCAGTAGGTATCTGGATTTTAGTTTGGAGATTTGAAGGTCCCTGCAGCCCTTTTCCTCAGACCAGGGATCATAGCACCAGTTCAGCTCATACTTGCTGTAGACAAGCAACTTTGTCTCTAGATTTAATGATGACTGCTTAACGGGAAGGGGAGATTTACCAGGAAAGACTAACACACAGACAGTCACGACACAACATCAAGAAGGCGATCACGTAAGATAACTACACTATAATGGGGAACTTAACAAGGTATTACGAATGTAGGTCCACAGTCAGCTACCACCTCAAATTATTACAATGACCTCCCCAAAATTCCTCTGCTTGACTGCTCAGCAATCATATGACAAAATATTTTTGCATAGTGTATGTTAAAACTGCACAAAATGTCACCTTCATATATTATTCTGAAAGTCAAATCACAATGGCAGAGTACAGTATGATAATAGATGGCCATTTTTCCACTCTTCAAGGAAAGATCTCTATTGGCTAAAGCATTATACAGGGTCTAGAGAGCCAATAACAAAGCAGAGCACTGGAGAAAGACAAAGATACAGGCTTACTGCCAGTGAGAAGCAGTAAGACAAAAAGTTTTTAGGCATAGGCCCAATTTGGCAACTAACTAACCAGGCCACTGGTCCAACTGAACCTCCAACTGGCCCTCTGCCACTGGGCAATCCTTATTATTGAACTCTGCAACAGTGCTGTCTGTTGTGGCCTACTGCTGCATAACATATGGTCCTAGGCTTTTCATCTCTCCAGGGATGAAACACCCACACAAACACATGCACAAACTCATTCACACACTATGGAGAAAAAGAGAGAGGGGAGAAGGAGAAAGGGGGAGAGAGACAGAAATGTAGACAGAAACACCAAAATAGCAACAAAACACACACGCACATGTTGGTCTTCAGAAGAAACATTAAACAAAAACCAAAAGAAGCCACTCCAAGTTGCACACTGGATGAATAAAACATGTTTTTTTTGGGGGGGGGGGGCCTTCCTGGGCAAGTCCCACTCCTCAGATATATTTTCCACCAGAAAATAATCCCATGTGGCAAGAGCAACAGGGTGCATGTGACCGATGACCAGCTGAGCTTTGCTTTGGTAAGTAAAGCTGTTTGTTGGAGCTTTGCCTTGACTGTTTAAGGGTGAAGAAGCAAATACTGGACATTTTATTATCCTAAATTCTGACGTCCTCCTGATTACAGTTAATTTAAATATCATGCAAAATGTATTAATCTGCAGTAGAATGACAAAATCAATTCACATAAGTGTATGCAATGGAGAAAACCTCAAAACATCCACAAAAACCAACAAAAGTCAGACACACAGAAACACTAACACACATATGGCCATATCCACACTCAATTCCACTCTGCTCTAAATCACAGCTCCGCCGGGCTAATGCACAGATCCATACTGCTCTGGGTGAATTAACGTTAGTAATAAGATATCATGGCTCTGATTGATCATCTGCTTCCATGTCCGCACCATAAAATGACCCAAGCACAGTCGCAGCAAGCCATTACTCTAATACTGCATCGATTCCACTCCGAAGTTAGGCTACAGAAGGAGGCATAAAGTGGAGTGGGCATGGGACTGAAGGAACTTTAACTGTAGATTCAGACTAGAGGTGAGAGAAAGACCTTGTTTCAAAGTGCATGAGAATTTTTGAGTCTGGTCGTCTTTATTGTAGCCAATACTACACCATCCAAGCAATGAATAGCTATACACACAGAACAATATAGTATGGATCATAATTTGTTGAACTAGCAAGCTACATTAGAAGCACCTTCACTGTCTGCTGTTTCTGTGATCCACATTCTCCTCAGTTTTAAAATGCCTAGCTTTACAGCCGAAATAAATCACACATGTTTATTAAGTATATGGCTTCTAAGTATAGAAAAACACTTATTGCACAAGTAGATTCCTGTTGTCAATTAAACTTAAATACAATTAAACTTAAATACAGAATGCATTCACCAAAAACCAAAAAAAGAGAAATGTTTGTCAAGGTTCCAGAAAAGCAAGTTGTTAAAATCATCTTAGAGAACTTGCTACAGTTGTTTGGATTTACATCATCTCCATTGCTTCTGTGTTGCATGAAATCCCAGATTAGCTTGACGACTCTGAGATCAGATCTTTGGAGACCAAACCATCTGTTGCAGACTACATGCTCTTCTTTTCACTTAAGAAAGATACTGTATTAAAATTCTTGCGGTATAATTTGGGATTGTTGTCAGTAACAATTTTGTGCAGTTAAGAAAAAGTATCAGTCCTCTCCTGCTCTGCATCACTTATAGTGGATATTAACGGGCATAAGCATTGTGAAGCCACTCTCATGGACAGTTAGGCATGAAAGTATTTGGACAATGGCCCAGTTTTTTTTTTTTTATTTTGTAAAATAAAAGAAATAGATGAGGCTGAAGTGCAGACTTTCACCTTTAACTCAAGGGGTTTTACAGAAAATCTGCATTAACTAATTAACAATTACAGCCATTTTTACACATAGCCACTCAGTGATTAAAATTATTGGTCAAACTAACATAATTTTAAACATAAGGATGATTAAAGACTTGGATTTAAAAAAAAAAAAAAAAACCCTTTACAAAAGTCAATGACTTCCTGAAGTCTAGAAACCATGGATGTCCCTTGAGATGCTTTGCCAGACGTTCAGTTCTTTAGCAGAGAGTATAGCCAAACTATACACTTAATCCTGCTACTTTTATCAGCAGTCACGTCATCAGTGAACATTAGCGACCAGGGTCCTTTGGCAGCCATACATGCCCATGCCACAAAAAATTTCGTAAAAATTTTTACCAAAACAATTCAACGCTCTATTCACTACATCCATCCTGTCACTAAAACATTCTCAACAATCTGAGATAATAAATTATTTTTAAATTGTGATGTTATATAAAAAGTATTTCCAGCTATTGAGCAATTACTTAAGTAACCCATTAATCTTTAAAGTAATTATATAGACATTAAATTTGTATGACTGTTGTGAGCCTGAGTTTTTTTTTTTAAACAAACAGCTAAGATTGAGACTAGAGATTGGTACTGGTGCCCATGTTGGCGGCGTGTTTGATTAACAATCTACAGCTAAGATCTATCCATCAAGCACTAATAAGCTCCCCTAACTGCCAGTTTATATCAAATACATCAACGTGGAGCCAAAATGAAAGGCACACAGACTGAATGACCCATTTTTTTATTGTCCAAGCAGCCTCGGGTAGATGGATTCACCCAATACCGATACACGCCAACCTGCATGATCACAGAGCAGAAGTCATTGAAACCATGTGAGGTTATTTAAGGGAAGAAGATTATTCCAGGAAACTGGTAGTCACAGTCGGAGTTTTGGTCTGAGTTTGAGAACCTGTGATTGATTTGAAAACTACCAGAGGGCCAGTCACAATCACGCCAGTATCCATCGGACGAGGACGCTCTTAAGACTGTCTGGACACGGACCAAACTGCCAAATGCAAATGCGCAGACATAAATAGACATGCACGCGCAGAATCATCCAAACACATTCCCATCTGCCTGAATTACATGCTGGACAGAGTCCCACGGTCATTAAAACCAGACTGCATTGAAGACACAGTCACCACGCAAGCACACACACACACACACACACACACACACACACACACACACACACACACGCACAAGTACCTATTGCTTGAAGGCAAAATGCCTGTTTCCACTGTATAGTCTGTCTGTCTGTTCACATGGTACACAGACTTATCAGACAAGTCAACTCACTGTTGTAAGTATACAGGAAAAACAAAGCAATTGGCAGATGTGACAGACCGAGATACAGACAGACACAAACACAGACAGACACGTTCACATGGCAGCAGACATGAAGTGAGTAATACAAAATAATATCAAACAGGTGAAAGACTAAATCACAACTGGTGGGAACTGTGCTGTATAAGCAACTTATAGTGGATCAGACTAAAGTATAATATAAAACATACACACATACAAATTCATAAATACGGCACAGCTTCTTTGATACTAACCCAGGTGTAATCTCTCACCCATCCCTCTCTCTCTCACACACACACACACACACAGAAAGACATTTCTGCCTATACTTACAGACAATAGCATGCAGAACAAAAGGCATCACCATGTTCACATTAGTGAGCCAACAGGACTATTTTTATATTTTACTGAGTCACAAAGAGTCTTCTCCCAGCAGCATGTCACTATTCTCATATCAAAGCTGTGTTTATAGCCGACAAAGCTTTGAAAGTGGGCCATGGCTCATAAAATGCCTTTATGTCCCTCGCCGGTACACTAAAAAAACCCAGAAACAATGCATTTTAAGTCTGCAATTGGACTAGTGTGTGTTACTGATCTTATTATACGTGTTTAAAGAGTGTGAGTATCCAGTGTGTGTTCATGTTTGTGCGGGTTTACACACATGCATATGTCTGTGAATATGTGCGCGGGTACACCCCACTTCCTCCCACAGTTGTGTGTTTAAGTGCGTGTAGGTGTTGTTGATTTAATTCCCTCCACTGACATTGTTCTTTTCCGATCTTTTTCATGGCTCACAGAATGTGCAGCCTTAACACTCAGCTAACAACCCTGGCTTCCTGAATCGCATGTAACCTAATCACTAACACCATCTGTTAATTATGTTAATACAAAAATGCCTTGGCTGCTATTCACATCCATTCTCTGAATTAGCACCCCACTTCCCCACCGAGCACCCTCTCTACATGCCTGCTCCTCATTCTCTTGTCCAATCCTTTCCATCATCTCAGGCTCCCATTTTTCTTTATTTTAAATCTTGTCTGTCTTATCCTTTCTAATTCTATCTCCTGACTTCCCTTGTGTGTTTTTATCATCCTTGCTAATCCTTCATATCCTTGCTTTTCTCTGTCATCTATTTCCTTATTCACACCATCAACCTCCCGCCAAATGCCTCCATAGCTCTCCCTTTTTCCAAGTCTTCCTTGTACCACTTTGTAAAAAATCTCAAACTCTTAAATCCTCTTCCTCACAATCCCATCCTTTACACCTCTCTGGTATCCCCTTAGTGGCTTTTGTTGCTCCCTTCAGTGAGTCAGAGGCTAAGCTGGCTGGAAATCCCCAGAGGCTCCGTCTGAATCCAACTTATTTTGAGTGATATCGATCCACCCCTCCTCTTAATTGTTATTCACTATGCTAATCTGTATTTGTAAATCTAAGTTTTTATTGATCCATAGGAAGCATAATAAACTTTGTATTGTATTCATGCACAGAATAAGCATTATTGTAATTCAGGGAAAACATCATTTAATAGTCGTATACAGTGCTGGTCATTAGATTAACACAATCGAACGGCTGGCCCAGCAACGCATAATCAGAAGTATAAGTAGGCCTGATGGTATTGTGACTATCCCCAGAGAGACCCTGTTCAAGCCTGGGGATGAAGTGGGAAGTTTACCCAGGAGAAGAAATGCATGCATAGGAACAAAGCCAAGAGTTAACCATCTGCTTGACTTGAGAAAAGCAAAAGAAAAGTGCACAGGAAATATCTATACCACACCCATTCGTGCCTGGGTGATAATAGTTTCAGGTTTTTAGACAATGAGGGTTGCAATATTTTGAAGGGTTGCTATTTCAGGCTCAACTAGTCAATTTTCTTTTGTCAGATTTAATTCTTATTAAACAAACAGTTATCTGTGTTAGTTTCATAAAGCGATGTCCTGAAACAGCTTCATTAGGAGGAACGGTCTACCTGTGCAACATGGTCTACCCCACTTTGACTGTGCATTTGCCCAAAGCCAAACTGTGATTGCTAGTTTAATTAGTGTTTACATTTACACAACACTTACTGAGTATCGACTCCAAACTAACTGACACCGTGTCAAAGAACTCGCTGATGTGGCTCTATGTTGTTAGACAGATGGCCAAAAGTCGGGCGTAAACTTGTTTTAATGTGAATCGCACAGTTCAACTGCCAACAAGCTACCTCGTCTTAAAGCAGTAAGCTAACTTGCTTGTTAGGGTGTTTTGCCAACTTTCCTGCTGAACACTGAATTGGCCTGTTTAATCAGAATTGGCATATTTAAACACGTTTGGTCTAAAAATAGTTTAATGTTGACTACTGACACTATCTGTCAGTAGCTACAGTGACTCACAGACACAGGCTTAGAGAGCAGTCAGTGACTCCCTAGTCTTAACCTCTAGTTTCTAGGGAAATAATGTGTACTCCCTGACCAGTTGGCGAGTGGCTGCTGGAGGTTGCTGGCTATCACTGAGTGACAACAGTCACAAAGAGGCTAATTCACCAAAAAGCTCCTTGAAGTCATTTTCAATTGCTAGAAGGATTGCTGGGGTCACCCATAGTTTGTATGGAAGATGTGGACTTGTCTGCAAAAACTAACCGCAGAGCTGTACTGAAAACAAAACAAAAAAAAAAGAAAGAATGGAGACTGGAAACAGAGAAGGTTTACTGTCAAAGTAAAAGTTATGCAAATTAAAGAAATACTTTTCAAAGGGAGCAAGCCTTACTTTGAAAGTGAGCAGTTTCCATTTCTGGTTTGTGTCACACAGTATCACTCTCAACACTTAGCAAGCAGATGGTGAGAGCCAGCAGACATGTGGGCGTCTTCCATTAAAACTATGGATGATTGTAGAGGACCAAAGCAAATGCAAGGTGGTATATGTAGCACCATAAACCTCTTTGAGACCAATTATACTTAGAAACTGCCAACAACATTTAGCAAACACTTGCCAACCACTGAAGCAACACACTTATTTTCCCTAGTGACAGAAGGTCACCAACTGGTCTCTAGGCCAACGGGGTGGTATCAGCATCAGTCAACAACTACTCAACTGCTTGAAGAGCAGGTACATTTTCTTTAGGTTTGTTTTTCTTGTGGTATATCAATAACAAAAATCTGAGCCAGCTGCTCTGTGCAAATAAATTGCACAGAGCAGCACAGATGTTGCAACTATGGACACCTCTTGGACTACAACAACTAAATTCCATGTATCATTGGCAATCCTAAATGTATGGTTGTAACCGTCATTTGTATCATTTGTATACAGCTTATGCACAATTTTATCAATACACAGCAGCAGGAGTAAAAACAAAGTATAATTAAAACCAGTGGAAATGTATTATGTCTTAAGAAGTGGTGTTGTAAACACTATCTTCTGAGGACCTTAAATGTGTTTCCATGGTAATCCGTCTGAATAAGTTGACACTGCAATAATTTACATTTATTGAGGCTACAACACACACAACAAAGAACTTTAGTTTCAAAAATCTGTACCAGTGTATTTTACCTGTACTACTTAATATGTGATGGAAGGGGTGAGAACGGCTACCATATTCATAGCAACTTAATCGTAGCAAAACATACAAATATCGCCAGGGTTATTCAGTTTCTCCAGTTCCCAGTATTACATCTAACATATACACACCAAAAACATACATGAAGAAAGAATCACTTAGACTGCTTTCACACACCCACACATACAAGCAGCCCTCCCAAACTAGCAACCACACATGCAAACACTCACCACAGCACACCCCGATGCCCTGGCCTCCCACAGCTGGTTGAGGGAGGCCACAGTTTGGGTAAAGCGCCGAGTTCCTTACACTTGGACGTGAGTGTTATTTATTCTGAGTGCTATGTAGCGAGAGATTCGTGACAGGAGGTTAAAGCAGGACCACAGAGCAGAACAAGGGTACTGACATGGCAGAAAAGGCCTACAGATACTTCTGCTGTCTTATTCCCATACGCATTTAATAGATGCAATGTACTCACGCATGCACGCACAGAGAACTTACACACACACACTTTGTCCGCCATGCCCTTTACTTTGAACACCGCAGTGTTTCTCTGTGAAGTGAGAGCATGTCCTTCGCTGCACCACTGCTGAACGTATCCTGAAGACGAGGAAGTCGGGCACATTAGTGTTATCATTGAAAAGCGGTTCAACATGGGAGTCTGATCCCTGTACTGCTCCCTCAGGAGTGAGGTGAAAGGAGGCCGGGTCAAGAAGGGGTTGATTTCCAAAAACAGCTGCCAGCCTGTTGGATGCTGATGCCACAGTGCCCCCATGGGCTTCACAAAGCAGGTAGAAAACTGGCAGAGAGAGGGCTAAGGTGATGCCCACATAAGGAGAATCCAGTATCGCCTTCACCACTGGGCCTCCATCTGTTTGTCCCCCAGTCTGAATTTAATCACTGATCCCAAAAAATAAATAAATAAAATACATGCAGAAGGTACAAGAACAGATAAATCTTCTAATTATCCAATTGATAAATCGACCAATTCCACAGATTTGCTTTTCTATCACACTGTTGGACTTCTAATGATGGAAACTTATAGAGAAAGGGTTAGAGTAAATAATTTGCCTTTTCAGTTTGCTTCTAAATTCCTTTCCCTTCCTTTTCTTATGATAGAAATAAAAGGAAAAAAAATATTTTTCTATTACAGTTGAGAGGTAATCACCATTAACAGTGTTTCAATGAACTTTACTTGAGGGACTTTCTTAGTCTTTACACAGCTCAAGTTAGATTAACTTAGAGCTTTAGTCAGCTTTGTTTTCATATATGTATTGCACTGGCCAAAATTTGTTCACAGACATTTACAGTAGTTATAAAATCAGTTCCCTTTCAAGGCAAATTCAAGATTTTTGGAATTTTGTGTTTTCAACTGAACACCTCTTCCACTTTGGACAAAAAAAAAAAGAAACCAATAAGTATTTGATGACAATTACTTTTGTTTTGTTTTTTAAATAACTGCAAAAAATAAATTAGTTAACATCAGCACTTTCTAATCCCAGACAATTGTGCTTGGAAGCACAACAATAAACTTATGAGCCAAACTTTACTGCAACGTATGCATTAAAGTGCAAGTTCTCTTATATATACAGAAATACTGCGAGCAATATGGATGTGGAATATTCTGTTATTCCTCTGCAGCAGAAGGATATATGATATGTTGTGGCTCATGCAGTCTTGGAAACAGTAGTTAGCCTCGTTAGAAGTGAGCATATGTTACAGGTGGTGTGGAAAGCAGTAGAAAGTTGGCATGGCAGAGTGTGTGGAATCTGCTGCCAGGGTGAGAGCATTGGTGCCAAGGTGAAACCTGAGTGGGCCATACAGCTGAGCTGAGCTCTTCAGCTCCACATACATAATGCAGACCCATAGAGTATGACTGACAGATCACATGTGCACACGATGGGAAAAAAAAAAAGGAAAACATAAATGAAAAACAAACAAAACAGGACAGATTTTGGCACGCACAATCTGAGTGACTCATAATTTCAGTATATAACCGGAACAACAACAAAAAAACAGATTCACAGCATTTTACTGTAATCCGCCATCTCGTGAGAAAAATATCTATTAGGTTATAAATATCTTTGAGTGTGTTCAGTGAGTGTGTGTGATGTGGTTAGATGACAGCTGTATTCTCGCGTGTGCGGTGGTGGTGGAGTTTGCGTGTGGATGTGTGTGTGTAGGTTTTCGTGCCTGTAAGATAAATGGCAACCAGACTTTGGGTTAAGAGGCAGGGCGGCCCAGATGGACTACTGTTTGTGTCCATTTATTTTGTCAACACATAACCTTATAGATAAGACACATAATCCTTCACACGGCAACACATACTGTTTGTGACACCAACCAGTCTACTTTTAATTCATTCTCCTTCGGCCAGTGGTAATCTATTGCACTTTGACGTGTTTATAGCAAACACAAACTAACTGGAAATTAACCCTCTTTCTGTTTGCTTCAGTTACAATTCCTATTGGGGGCTTTTTAGACTTTTATGTTCCCCACAAACCTCACTTTCCCAGTCCTCGGAACACTTTCCTTCCATCATTTTCATCCTGCTTCCCCTCATCTGTTGCCTTGGCTTTTACTGGAAGGGTAATTTTCCTGCTCTCTGTACCTCTTAAGACTGGTTGTTGGGTGAGGTAGTGTGTAGATGTGGGTGGTAGGGGGTATTGGAGATTTTTTTTAAAGGGTGAGCTGAGGGGTGTCTTCTGTCTACCACATCCTCCTTCCTGATCCAGGAAAACATACACAATTCCAGGACTCCAGCCCACCCCCCCAGCCTGCCAGCCCCATCATCAGCCAGGGACTTTCCAGAAGTGCCCTGCCCAGCCTAAGAGAGTAGTAGTCAGCCACGGTCAGGCTTCTTTGCCTTGTGTGGGGCTCACAGCATCATACCGTAAAAAAGCGAGTAAGTAAGTTAAGTCATATGGCCATGAAATGAAGTCTTTAATCATTTCTTTCAAAGAAAGTTCAAATGAAATCGCACACCGGAGACTAAAAGAAGTTTTTAAAAAGTAGTAAATAACTAATGAGTCAACAAGTGAATAATCAGTAAATGCACCACCTCGAACCAATTACTGGATCAAAAGGGTTGTGTTACCATTTGAACTGGAGCACTGATTACAAAAGGTGCAGGTGTGATCACAGACTGATACCCCTGTGTGTTTGTGTGTGTGGGACCTTTCTTAATAAACACCCACCCTAAAAACATTATAAAAAAAACAAATAATACTGTTAAATCAAGATTACATCTGACATTTTTTATATATTTTGGGGTGATTTCACTTTCATTCTAGTCAAGCAAGCACTTTATTTATATGGCACTTTCAGAACAACACAGCTGAACACAAAGTGCTGTACACTTGGCATGCCAAAAATGAGACATGAAAAAGTTTAAAAAAGATTTACCCTAAATAAATAAATAAAATAAATAAAAACTTACAATAATAAAATTTGCACATTCTAGTCAAAAATCAAATCCCTTTTACAAGTGGTAAACAATCTCCACTTAATAAATACATAAGAATTAAAAGGATCACATTAATTTTCCTTTTAATTAATTTTAAGAAATTTCCCATGTATGTTTCTATTATAATACTCAATCCAATTTGATTTATGTCATGAATAAACACTGCAGGTCACACACAACAGAAATTCTTCTCACCGATCCAATACACACAACGGCGTTACCACCTTTAAGACTTTAAAACATTTTTATGGACCACACATCAGCCACCCGGTGATGTTTACTACCTGATGCAAGAAACAGTGACATGGGAAAGTACCTATTTCTTAAGGGAGCTGTGACTAAAATGAAGTTGGCCACAATGTAAACACATGTCAGAACGATGACTGACCATTTCCCTTTATAACTCTCTGTCCACTCATCCTGGTAGTGCTAATTCTTGTCCTTACTACTCCCAGAAAGTAAGCGAGATTAGCTTGTCTGAATATAGCACAATAAGCCCAAACATAAGCCACAGACCATGGGCTTCCCGCTCAGGAGCAGGTGAAAGGGGCAGCTCGAGTTTCCCGGCCCGGGTGAGGGGGCCTGACACCAGGGAAGATATGCAGTCAGCCTGCCTTGCTTTGCCCTTGATGAGCAGGGATGTGGGGAGGCTTTGTTTACAAAAACAGCCAAGAACATTCAGCCCTCAGGCAGCACTTGCACCTCACTTTTATCTAAGAAAGTTCACAACACTTACCGGTAGACACCTGACAATTGCTCAAAATAAATACATGCACAATACCTAAGACAGCACAGCAAGAACAAGAGTGAATTGACCACTTTCATGTTCAGTGCATGGCACTGGACACAGGATCCGTGGGGAGAACACAGCCACGTAGAGGAGGTCTGTGCCGACCGTATGATTACAGCACTTCCAGTACTGTGTGTGACAGGACAGCGGGGAGGTCAGCATGATAGCAGCATCCTGGAAGGACCCAACCAACATACCACAATGAAGGACATGATCTGTAAACAGCAGACACCCACACTGGTATATAAGCTATCCGTGGGCTCTTGTTGCACACTTTCTCTTGAGCATCCCCCCCTTGCTTCTTTCACACCGTCTCACACACAAACACACACAAGCCACATTATACAATTGACTATGAAAGGACATCAGGCTCATAACTCTGTTCCCCTGGGGCAGAAGAGACCCAGTCACTGTCAGGCGAAAAACAAAACAAAGAGATGGAAAAATAGAGCAAAATAAAGGCAGGAGAGCAGACAGCCACTGTGTGATTAGAATAAACTGGGAAGAGATGAAGGGAGGCTGGGACAGAGGCTACTACCTCTCCTTTAATATAGCTGGGAAATCTTGCCCCCTTTTTTCCATGACTGAGGGGACGATGGGTTTGGGTGATTTTCTAATATTCAGCGGCCTGAGGTTATTGTGTTCCTGTGCTGTATGTGGTTATATGTGCTTTATGTGTGTATGTGCCTGTGTGGCATCTGGACAGAAAGTATACAGTCCCAGGTAATGGCAAAGATATATTGTAAGAGCAGAAACAGATGAGGAGGTGCTGATCTGGATTGAAACTGAGTTTTGGAGGTCCACTGGAGAGCACTGAAAGGGTTGGATTGTTAATGTCTAGCTCAGCACAAGTCTTCAAGATTCTTTCAAGAGACACTAAAAGATGCCTTTAATCCATAAAGGATCCCTTATTTACAATGGTTCAACACAGTGGGTAGCTCGGTATGCTTGATTTGAGAGATTTCTACATTGGGTGCCCTTATTGGTGCAAACCCAGGGGTTCCATATCTCCTTCCAGAGTCAAACTGGTGATCTTTTCGCTTATTAGGCAAATAATGAAATCACAAAAGTACTGAGCCACAAATCAGGCTGTATTGTATGTAGTATATGAATATACTATAATATACAAAACCTCTGTCTGTTTGTGGGTTTGACCAATCAAACGTGGAACACAGGTACATCTCAGTCCGCCCATGGACATGGCAATGGACTAAAATGGTCAAAGTTGATGCACCTATAAGACCTTATAAAAGCATCCTGTCCTTTTACTTTCATGTCAATGGCATTTAATTTATAACGGTACAATTTTTAATTATGCATTATATATTGTTATATAATCACGCTGCCTAGCAACCTGCTATCAATTTTTAGCATATATACAACATCTACCTCCCCAGTTTTTTTACTTTTCTCAGTGTGATTAAGTATTGCCCACAGAATAAGCAGGCCAAACAATATTGTTGTATGGGAATGTGCTACTACACATAAGCAATTTCATTTCCGACTCTATCCTCCAATATGAACTGAAACTGGGACGCTGTTTTATTCTTTTATTTATTTATTGTACTATATGTTCATTGTCATTTGCCCTGACATGACTGAAAATATTGCTACAATTAAATTACTCATGAGATTTACATGTTTCATTGTTCAAAGACTGCAAATTTAAACAGTACAAAATACTTTCTTAACCAGCACTGCACTATGCAGCACAGACATCAGCTTTTGGATGGCTTTCTTCCTTCACAATATTACGACATTTAGTCTGACCCAAAGCAAAAGGTCTCAGTTGTATTCATCTGGAGACGTCAGGTCAAACCACAGCTCCTGTGTGCGCTTGCCCGCTTGTGTGTTCAGGAATGATGTGTAGCATCTGAAAAACCCAGCATTATGAGGCGAAACCCACATAGCAGAAGCATAAACACTCGCACACATGTACACATGGTTATACGTGTTTGTGTATATTATGGACATGCACCAGCAGGCCAATAAAAAGACCACAGCAAAAGGAGCAAAGCCTGTGATCTCCCAGAATCAAATGGCTCAAGTGCAGAGTGTGGTTCAATAAGTGAACTCACCATGAGTGTGTGTATGTGTGGATCTTATTGCACTCTTGTGGATGTTTCACACACACAGACACACGAATAGTGTGAAACCATATGGTCAGATGATGAACATAATGAGAAACACTTCTGAGGGGGTCTGAAAGACAGAAGGGGAACAAATTAGTTCAAGTTAGACGTGGAGGCGAAGATGTGTATCAGTCTGGAAGAGAATGAAGTTTCCCAAATGAGTGCAAAGTAAACACATAAACTGTGTCCCTAAAGAGGATGCAATTTCTCACACTTACTTCTCTTACTCCATATGTGAAAAACATGACTCTGCACTTGCTGTCAGCCTAAGATTAATTTCAAAAGCCTGATGTCACACATAAGGAAGAATCAGACTCAGCACAATGGTGTACAAAGAATACTGCCGCTGAGATGAGAAAACCTTCAGGAAAAACATTTACAAACGAGCGGACACATTTCCCCTGAAACTGTGTGATAAACTGTGCAAACCAGATGTTACAATTTAATCATCTGTCCTCTGAATCACTTCAGGGTCACTGTGTCATTGGAGGCTCGTAACAAGACAACAACATAACACGCAAAGTAAATCAACTTTTACACTCATTATGTTTCATCCCTGACTCTAAACCTAAAAATACAATTGCTTGTCAATACCCCTACTTTGCAAAATGCATTACATGTGATTTACAGTGTAACGTAATGTAACGAGTAATATTTCCTGCCCACGTGTCTCCAGCATGGCCTGGAGCTATATGAATGTTCTCTCAGCTGCGCTACATGTTTTGTCTGGACGCTGAAAAATAAAGTTTGTTTATGGAAAATGCCACAGCAGAGGGGAAATTTCAAGTGGTGTAACATGTTTTGCCCACATTCAGTGGTAAGTGAAAAGACCCCCGTCAATACACACACACACACATACACACGCACATCCCTCCTAGTTTCTCCACCTTTCCCAACTGCTTCTTTTTCTCTCTCTTAAACACAAACATGTACACGCACACTATCTGCAGAGAATTACAACTCAGCTACCACAACTCTTGCAGTCCTTTACTGGAATGTGGACTCGGAAAGACCCCAAACTAGGACTGGGTGGACCAAATCATGCCTCGCTATGTTTAGGCTGACTAGCAATACACGGTAAATATCTCTGCATTTTACTACAAAAGCAACATGTGACATGTATTAGACTATTTTGTGAATGTAATGATTAGCATGGATCAATAAAATGCAAAAAAAACAACAAAAAAAACTCATAGGTCATATATATTCCTCAATGTAGTTTATCTCATATAGCACTTTTATTTATTTTAGATGTTTTAATGTTTTGCCATAGGTCCATAAAATCAAGAACCTACCCACGTGGTCTGTCTTTACAACATTTGTGAAAGAATTCAAAGAAGACCTCACTGCAATAAAACATGGTATTGTAATAGGATGAAAGAAGTCAATCTGTTAAATCTCTTCCATTCTAGATATTCCAGTCAACTGTGGCTACGTCCACACTAACGCGTTTTCATTTGAAAACGCATCATTTTCTCTCCGTTTTGGCCTCCCGTCTATATTGAGACAGTCAATGAAAACGGAGCGTTTTGAAAACGCTCTCGAAAACAGATTCAATTGCAAATGTGCTTTCACGTGGTAGCGTTGACAGCGAAAATGCAGACTTTTGAAAATGATGACGTATGTTAGTCATATGATGCAGTCATGTGACCCCTTCAACCAAGATGGCGGACAGCATTGTACAGCAGTTGTTTTGTTTGCTCACAATTTTTGGTGGCCCTGTTGAAGATTTATATGTACTCATTTTTGACTCAGGGCAACAACTCCACCTCAATATCATTCCATTTGACAAATGCGGTGCTTTGTCTCGCCATTTCGCCACCACGTTTTAAAGAGCCGGAAAGTAAATAAACAACAGACGGAAATGATGCACGTCAAATCGTCTTGTGTTTCGCGCATGTGCGGTACTGGAGCATAAGTGGTTTTTTTGCCATTTTAATGTGGACGTACAACTATGTGAAAATGACTGAAAATGAAAGTGTGGACGCGGAGTGTTTTCAGACGAAAATGCCATTTTCAAATCTACCTGGGCTAGTGTGGATGTAGCCTGTAAGTGGTATTATTGAGAAGTGGAAGTGTTTTGGAACAAAGCGACTCAGCCATGACATTATGGAGTTGGTGCATAAAAGTCAACAACCCTTTACGTAATAACTGCAGAGTTCCAAACCTCCTCTGGCATTAACATCAGCACAAAAACTGTGTGCCGGGAGCTTTATGGCATGGGTTTCTATGGCTACACAGCTTCTGCAGGTGTAAGGTGGGGCCTAGTACTTTTGTCCATAAGTGCAGTTGAGTTTCTTTCTAGTAAGGCTGAATGAGTTAAGAACCAGAGTCCCTGTGTTAGCTACAGTGACTGGCAGTAGGAATACCCCTACGCAGAAAGGAGCACTGAATGGCACAGAAACTAGAGCCATGTCCTGTTGCAGACACAGTCATCAACTGCAACAGAAAAAGACCTACGAGAAATCAGTTTAAGTGTGCTCCATAATTCTTTCACTTTACCTGCTCTCTACAATCTACCTGCACTCTTTCCAACAGGACTGTGAATTATTGTCTCAGAATCAGAATCACCAGAATCAGACTTTATTAATCCCTGAGGAAATTATGTAAAAGCATTCAGTGTTTCCACCTGGTCTCCCAGATTCCACTGGGAAAATAGTAATTGTACCACATACAAGCTAGGAAGCTATTTGTCTGCTGTTGCCTCAATAGGATAGTTACTGTGTGTTTAAAAATATAGTAAAAAGCAATCACTGTTTTCCTCAACAGATTCTGGCTTTTTTTTAAAAGGAGCAAACTCTTTAATAGTGTATTGTTTTAACAATTCTTCTAACTTTGCCAACTGAATGTTCACAGTCTGGCTGTCTTTCACTTCTAGGGGCAAGGCTGGGTTTGTGTGTGAGGGGAAAGCTGCAAGCATTGGATAAACTCAATATACAATGTTCATAATGCAAAAACATTACAAACATTACATCAATATAAACCACACTGTGTTAATCTCAATCTCTTTTCAAAATATCTACATATGGTTATTTTTGTAATCAATATCCTGAGGTCTTACCATAATCACAGTGAAAGTAACGAAAAATGTGCTGGCAATGGCCAAGGCCCTGCTAAGCGAAACACAGATGTGATTGCTTTAAGCCGTGATCACATGGAACAACTTGCCAGCCTGCAGAGAACGCCAACTCAGCTGGACGCTCTAGCACCTGGTGACTCACACTGATGACATCACCATGACTATTCTGGTCACATCCAACCAGACAACAAAGCTCAGAGAATGACAAAGAGAGCGAGTTAGGAGTTTGACCTGTAGAGAAACTCAGAAAGGTGAGGGAGGAGAGAGAGAACAGTCATTGTGATGGCGCTGAAGGGATCAGATGACCATTAGATCATTGCCTGCAGATCCACTGGGAGAAGGCCCACAGCCCGGTCAGCAGATCCCACACCTGTGTGAGTGAAATGTATTGCTGAGTAGCATAACACATGACTCAGTCACAGTGCCTGAGAATTAACTTCACTGGCATGGGGAACTGTGGCCTTTTTGGAGAATGAGCAATACCAAAGACAAGAGAAAAACGGAAAAAGAGTTGTGACGAGTTGTGCTGAGTGTGTTCGTATGAGTAAGCCTAAGTACACTATGTAATCAAGACAGAATAGTGTATATGCATGTGTGTGTGTTATATGAAGATCATAACCAGAACTAAGTGCTGCTGAGTCAGATATATCTGTCCATTTCCTCAGTAAAACCTGTAAGCGCCACTGATGTGGTCACAACTGGCTGGTACAGACAAAAACCAAGTTCAACCATACCAAACAGACCAGGAAAAACACACAGACCGGCAGCTGCCTCCCGCCAACTCAGACCGGCATGCATGAGTCTGTTGGTCCAATCAAAGCTCCCACTTAGGGGAAGACAGTGGCTTTCCAGGCAGAGCCACAGCCCAGTCCAGGAAGCAGCTTTCTGCACTTGGATTCAGATTTGAGGGTTAACAGGAATGTATGGTTAAGCTTACTGTACGACTGAATACAGACAAGCAGACAGTCGTACTACAGATGGGCTGATCAGAGTCGACACACACCCTCATGTCATTACGTTTTATTTTTCATAACAATGAGATGAGGCTGAGGCTGACAATGTAAACACACTGTGAGTAAAAGGTGAGTGGTCCCAATGTTACACATGACTGATGCCAGTGATTCACCCTCCAGTGCTTCATCCTTTCATCAAAGTGGTGATCCACAATAGAGCTCAGAAGCAAAGATGCATTCATATGCTTCCAATTTTGACTCAATGAGTTTCATCAAGATGGTCTTTTTGAAACTACACCCACACATATTAACCCCCACACTGACATACGCAGACACAGATGCACACATAGAGCAAAACATTAAGTGTTTGATCTCTACACGGTGCTTACATTTGTGGCGTTTTTTTTTTTTTTATTGCTTTCAAGAATCAGCTGTACACCCACAACTAAAGTGTCTGAAGGCACCTGCAGCCTCTTTTGAATTTTCACAGTTTTGCTTCTGGTCAAAAACCCACTACAACCCTACCCACCTCTTTAATAACAGCTCTGAATTATTCAAGATTATTCACAGTTTCGGATCGTACTTACAAACCCCAAAACACAGAGCTCCAAACAAATTTGTACTTGACAATATCTGCTTGTGTCTCAATATTTGCCAGAAAAGGAAAGAAAGTTTATTTTTAGCATTTTTAATTTATCAAACAAGCTGCTGCTTTGCTTTCACTTTATCGTTTTATTAATTTTGATTATGAATAGTAAAAAAAAAAGACAAAATAAAAAGTGGAAATTTCAAAATATACATAAAGAAAAGAAACCCTTGTTACAATTACCGGACTTTAATATATAAATAAAATAAAAAAAGAGTAGAATATAAAATAAGCATCCTGACATGATGTGCAAAGCTTTATGTGTAAAGGAGCCAAGTTCGTTTTGCTGATGCCTGCATTGAGAAAGAGAGTCACCAACACAAGAGCAGAAGCAGTATAGAGTGGAGGTAGAAAGATGCACAAAGTCTTTGATGTTGGCACGTCTTTGTCCATATCTTCCTCTAGTGCATCCTGTCACATGCCCTCACTTTATCCATCCCCTCATTCGTGATTAGGGAGTAAATCCCTGCATCTCATATCCTAGTTGTCCTACCCTTATTCCCTTTTCTTCCTACTGCTCTGCCCTTAACTCTCTCTAATTGCCTATTTTATCCTCTAGCTTGCCCCTGTCCCAAAGAATTCTAGATACAGCAGCTCTCTGTAGACTGCTGGGAATCCGTGTGGACAGGATACAAAAGCTCATAACATATCCACCACTGGTCCCCAACGTGTTAAGGCTAGTGGGCCACAGTTCCTCGATGACAGAATATCCCTGGGACATCAGACACCTCCAAACTGAGAAGATTAATCACAGAGGAGCAGGGAGGCTGAAGAGAGGTAGCCACATAGGAATTTGATTTGCACAGAATTGCACTTGGGTGATGACGATTGCTTGCAAGAAACAAGGTTAAGACAGGAAGCTGAAGGATGTAGAACATTGCAAAAAGTCTGAAAATAAAATATTTTTTGTTTGTTTGCTTGTTTGTATGGTACTAAAAGTATAAATACTGACTAAAGCACCATGTGCAATGGCAGTGGCAAGTACAGGTGCATCAGTAGCCCAAAAGCCAGAATGTGCCTCACAGACAGGCATCAAAATCTTTTACAGAGAATTCAGGGTGAAAGGTTTTTCAGCTCCTAATTCGAACATGATACAGTCGTTTTATAAAGGCTATATATCATCTTAACATGACTATAAATTGAATGAATATGTTCTGCCCCTTTTGTGAAAACATTTGGACTAGTACAGTGAAATGGTGGGTTTTACTGTGGGAGAGCAGCCACGTGTTTTATCTTTTTACTCTACAAAACTTTAAATAGATTTATGCAGAATAATTTAAAAAAAAAGAACAACATCCGAGGGCTGATATGTGCCCATAGAACAGGCCAACACAGGTGATGGCCAGTCATAGATGCCTATCAGCAAAGCCAACTGTCATTGCAAGTGTGTAAGCACCTCAAGAAATTCCATTATACTCTTAAAAAACAGACAACCAAGCTACTTAGGTGCTTGTAAATGCACTAACTGTGAATAAAGGCTGGTTAAATAGGCTGGGAGCATCCAAGCGCTATCTGCAACAGGTGCAGCTAGGGAGAGAGCAGTTATGGGGTGTGTGATCTGCTTGTTGGGCAAAAACAGACCTGCTGTTTGCCCTCCCCTCAGGCCTCGTTGTGCGTCTCTTACCCTCTCCCTCTCTCATTTTATCACCCTCCTCCCCTCATCTTAGCAACAGTAGCAACAGCTTGTGTGTTGTCTGTACATTTCTCTATTTGTTTGTTTGTTTGTCTGTGTTTACTTCGCAGCAGCTGGATCTGGTTTGTCGTCTTAAACCAGACTATGGAAATCGTCACTGCTGTGAAGATGCACACATACACAGAGTATAAAGGAGAGGTGTTGGCACTGTATTTTGCACTTTAGCGAACAGGGAGCATAAGGTGAACATGAGCACATATACTGTACTGTTATCAACAGCAGTGCAAATTGTGTTCTCTGGTGCCCTCTCCACAGGACAGGAACCTGTTCCGGCCAAAAGGAAGACATCAGAACCAGAAATGTTCTGCTTTTATAAGTCTGTGTGTGTGTAGTAGAGCGACACGGAAAGAGAGAAAGAGAGACAGCACAGCATACTGTGATCCTTAATAAGTGCACTCAGTGTATGATACAAATTCCTACAAGGTGGAGATAAATACACAGCTGTCCCCGCCCTCCCTCCACATCCTTCGTTCTTTCTTTCTCCTGTCCTCCTACACATCCTGGCTCTTTCATGTGCAAAGCAGATGGAGTCAATTGACATGCTAATGAGACAAGGGCTGTTTCACAGCAGTCCTGGAGCCACAACACCACACGCGCATGTTTATATGCAGTGACTTGGATATCGGCGTGCACATTTGAGGGTGCCCCCTCCCCACATACACAAACACACGCGCACAAAGACGCAGGACTACCCGACTACTTATCAGCACAAAAACAAGGAGGCGTATGCGTCATTTAAACAAAAATGTATATCACTTTTGAATAAATTGAGATACAACAGTGTTTGTTGGTGGGCTTGGACCCCACTGAAGCGTGTATGTGAGTGGTAAGGTATATATTAGTCTGTGTAATCACAGCAACCTGTACATTTTACTCTGGGTGCAGAATCACTGGGATTAGCATGAAATTTATATAAAATAAATATGCAAACAAAACAAGAAGTGTGTAGTGGTGACCAGACAAGTAAACTTCCAGCATACAGTAGTGTTGTGTGGTTGTAATCTACTGCACATCTCCTTCCCTTCAAAGATAACTATGTTTATTTACCTCTTATGTGCATATGTATGTGTAGTGTCTCCTTGGGCCTTTCTGTGTGGAGTTTTCAATTGTTCTTCCTGTGTCTCAATATTCTGGCTCTGTCCAAACACATGCATCTTTGACTAATTGGTCATTCTAAATGGCCTGTAGGTGTGAATGTTGGTCTCTCTTACTCTCTCTCTCTCAGCCAGTACTAATGGGAGATTTTTGGAGCACTTACAGAAGATTTATACTTCTGTTTTAAATCTACACGTCGTAACTGCAAACCCCCTTAAAGCCCTACGATATAACCTGTGCTGTAACCTGACATGCACTTTTGTGGAAATTTGTGAAAACTGTACGATGGCATACATATAACCTAAAATGCTTGTTTGTGGCCAGTAAAGTACTGTTTGATTCCTTCTGCGCATTTCCAGCTACTTTTTTAGCCACAGTTTTTGGATGGATCAGTAAGCCAAGTGAGACGATCATCAGCTCAATATAAGGACTCACATAGGTCAGCAAATTCCTAGAGGAAGATTGCAGAAACTACCAGAATGGACATGAGGGAATGTAAAAAAGAAGTGGAAAATTTTAAGGGACCAAGATATCTGACCACAAATGACCACAACAAAGGGCAGGTACCCAGGAGGGGAAAAAAATTCCCAACATTTTATTTGATTCTGTCATGGCTAGCACTGTGTATAAAACACTGGCAGACGACCACAAGCTAATGAACACATAAAGCAACATGCAAAAGCACGAATGCTGGAAACTGTGTCGGCCACTTGTCCAGATACACCACAGAAGTCTAAATCAGACATTACTTTAAAAAATTTCTGCAATGCCTGATCATTACCTTTGCACTTTGATAAGGCAAGTAGTAAACTCAATCGTTCTCTTTCTAATGTAGCAACATAATAAGAGTCTCCAGCAATACTAGAGTAATGCTAAGAGAAGACCAGTGGTCTGATCTTTGTATTTTATCACTTGCGTGACAATTAGCAGTGTAGGTGAATATATAAGAATATAATGTAGTACTGACTCTGTGTCTTCAGTAGAACATGTTATACCAATGTTACTGGGTGAGTGCACTGAGTAGTACTTGAGGCCAGATTAACAGGTGACATTTACGAGGGTGGGAGTGTGCACGCTAGACTGGCAGAGGCGGGAACTGAATGATTTACAGCTCCCTATCAGCAGACAGGAGTCAACTGCTCCCACTACTCCCCACCAGAAAGGGCAGGCTTTATAGCCAGATCCTGATATATGCCTTTGCATGCAGCAACTCTTATTTAGGAGCCCCCTGCTGAACCCCCACTGCCCTCCCTCAAACCCAGTCTTCACCGGCTAACTGTTTATGAACTTATTAAAAGACTGATTTAGTTGTTATTCACAGGTTACTTACATTTGATTGGAAATCTAATGAACTAACTATATCTGCTCTGTTCACACATCTCTCACTGATATGTTGTTCACAATCACATGTATCTGATTTTGATTTAAGATTTGATAGTGAAAGATATGTCTCAGTTGGAATTAAGTAAATCTCTTATCATTGATTTATCAATATACTTAATCATTTTTATCAGTTATTAGTAAAATTCTATCACCATTTAAAATACACTATAAAAAAAATCTCATGTCAACTAATAACAGGAAACTGAGGCTATAATTCACATGGACTCACCAACATTGGACAACAGAAGATTGTAACAAACTGATCTGATCACTCTTGATTTCTGTTGCGACATAAAGATAACAGGGTTAGATCTGACGTAAACATGAAAGCATGGATCCATCCTGCCTTGTATCAATGGTTCAAGCTACAGTTGGACTTGGACTTCATTTTCTCTGCACATTCTGGTCTCTTAGCTGAGCATCACTTAAATGCCAAAATCTTCTTAAGTATTTTTGCCAATCATGTCCATCCCTTCATGACTATAGTGTACCCATCTTCTGATGGCTGCTTCTAACAGGTAAATGCACATTATCAAAAAGCTCAAATGATCTCCAACTGGTTTCTTTAACATGACATTGAATTCCCTGTACTCAAATGGCCTCCACAGTTACTAGATCTCAATCAGATAGAGCCTGTTTGGGATCTGGTGGAAAGGGAGAATCCCTTCATGGATGTCTGTGAAGGTTCTCAGTCATCCAGGTCATCGTAGTCTAAGGAGCTGTAAGGAAAAGGCGTCTGGACTTCTTTAGGTTGCTTGAAGACGTTTCATCTCTCATCCCCTTCATGGATGTGCAACACTTGTCTGATGCTGTAATGACAATATAGACCAAAATATCTGAGGATTGTTTACAGCTTGTTGAATCTACGCAAGATTATTTAAATAAGCCTAACAATTCGGCCACTGAGTGTTTATGAACTAACAAGATGTGGGCAGCACAGTGGTGTGGTGGCAGTACTATTGCCTTACAGCATGAAGGTCCTGTGTCTACGTGGGTTCTCTCCAGCTATTCTGGGTTCCTTCCACACTACAGAGACTTGCATGTTAACTAAACTGCCTGTAAGTGTAAATGCAAATGCTTGTCTGTCTCTGTGTGTCAGCCCTGTGACGAAATGGGGAAGTGGAAAAAAACAGATGGATGGAAAATGTGTGATTTACTTCCTTCTTTTGCATATTACAATATGGATTTTAATCAAATAATAAAAAGGCTGATTACAAACACTGATTCAATGTCTTTCTAAATATTTCTTACACACTGTAATCTGCATCTTTAAATATTCAGTGAACATTTTAGTGGCACCAGGCAGCGATCGCTGGGCATTTGCTGTTAGGAGAGACCAACTTTATTTATTTTATCCCACAGGACATAGGATTGGCCTAATGTGTTGTACACTTTCTTAACAACAGACATCAAAGGTATTTTCCTTCAGTCCTCCATGTTTCTGATTTTTTTTTCTTTTTTATATCTGTAGTTGTACCATCATCTTCACCAATACCAGTGTCACACCTGTTTCCAATTCCCTACACCCGTTGGTCTCTAATTAATTCTAATTCTAATTCTTTACATACACTTTCCCTGCTAAATCAAAAAGATCCTAGAACGACTAAAGCCAAATGAGTCACAGTGCAATGTAGACTGTGTGCATGTTCGTGTGTGTGGAGGGAGTGTGTGTGTGTAGCTAGTGACTGGATGAACCAGATGACAATACAGTAAGGCGTAGGTGGAGGGCAGAGGAGTGTTAATTTATGACTAACACTTAGACATAGGATCAATTGCCAGTAAATGTCTATAGGCTCAGAGTGGAGAAGACTTTAAAGCAGGGAATGCTTCAGGCATAAATGGCTTAGAGATACTTCGAATAATCCCATCCTCTGCCATTATAGACAATGCATTTTTATTTTTGGTTTTCATTTCCCTTTTATATTGCTGCATCTTAGTTTTAGAGTTTATGGCATCCCCCCCAAATAACTGTGCTGCTTGTTTAAATTGAAAGGGTATTAAAACAAACTGTAATGTGAAATGAGCTTTGGAAAAGTATAAGATAAAAAATGTTTATTATCAACTTGTCTCATTCCCAGTGCTGTTCTTAAAACTAAGTGGATATCAGCTGTTTTTTGACTTGTCTTTTTTTTTCTTTTTTTTTTGCTATGATCAAACAGACCCCAGCGTGCAGATTGTTGACTCTAAATAAAACCTTTGGGAATGTGGATTTGAAACATTATACAGTACTGGCCCGGGCAATGAGCACATCACTCAGACTTTCTATCAGCACTCATTATCTTCATCATAAATTTAATCCATGCCTCGGACACCATAGTAAACACACAAAGGTGGAAAAAAATTGCAAAGCGTAAACCATTAAAAAACAATATTAAAGAGCCACATATCTTTGTCCAGGAAATGAACGCTTCTCTCCCTCCAACTGACTCACACACCCACACACATGCCCACACACGCAGCAAGAGACAGGCACTGCAGTTATACTTAACAACTGGGGTACTTTAAGAGTTGGCAGCAGTTTGCAGGGATAGCAATTGCATTACGGGTACTTACAGTAATAATACTGCATTGTATGGTAATAGTCATTGTAAAAATTGGTAATCTCTCAGGTCTGCCATAACACATCAGATAATTTGAATAGCGAGTCTAAGAGTATATTTACTGCACTGATTTCCATTACGGGCTAAAACATTGTAGCACTATAAACATTTCATTATTTAAAACATACCAGTACATATAGCCTGGTCTCGTTTTGTTTTTTTAAAGGCCACTCCCACTTAAATAAGGACTGTTTTTAACTGTACGCCTGAACTAACCTAATTGAAACTCATCGGATTTAACTGACTGTTTTTTTTAACATGGTATTTCACACATTTTCACTAAATTCAGTGATCAAAGATATCTTTATTATCTCCAAATGCCAATTTGTCCTGAAATCACAGAACAGACGACCCTCAAGCAAAACACAAAAGAGAATTTTTTTTAAAGTCCTATAGCAACAAGGACAAAAGAGTTTTTGAGTCTGTCTGTCCTGTGGTGATACTGTATTTACAGCCAGATGGAAGCAACTTGAACTCTTCTGAAAAAAGGGGAGGTTCAGATCAGCTAGGATAGGGCCTCCTAAACCTTATGCAGGTGACAAAGGTCATTAAGAGTTACACCTACAATTTTTGTAGGTTTGGCCCACACTGTGACTACACCTTTAAGTCTATTTTTATTTATTAGGGTCAATGACCAACACCAGCAAAAACAATGTAATAAAACAGGAATTAAAATTCTCATAAAAGTTCTGTCGACATGAAAACCACGAAGCTTGGTGGAAGTACACACACTGGTGAGCTTTTCTACATGCAACATCCAGCTGAAGTTCAAAGGTCAGTTTGTTATCGATTATAGTGCCAAGGTATATAAAGTGCTGCACAAACTCAGCAGCCTGGTCCTGGTCACCACAGGCCAGTTGGTCGTGGGATTCTTTGTAAAATTTTTCTCTGTAGTTTGTGATGCATTAATGTCCAAAAGGAACAACTTGCACAACTCTGTGAAACTGTGAAAAAAAAATACCCGTACAAAGGAGACTACAATGGTTAGTTAGTTGAGAAACCTATGATATACACTGTACTGCATGTTTAAAACAGAAAAATAATTGTTGCACTATATCAGCCATCCTATAGTTAATGGTTTAGCTTATGGTACTGCTTTTGTGATGTGACTGCAGCTCATATAAAGACTTGAAGGATTTTGTGAGACAATAAGAGCTGCTGACAAGCACTCTGTTTCCTTTTGTACTTGTGCTGTGTGTTGAATGCCCTAATCCCAGTATAGTACACTATATCACAAAGTGTCAGCTACAGTGTTGGATGCACACGTGTATCATTCATTAGCAGTGAATGAACCAATGTCAAGGCCACAGAGAGAAAACCAGTTAACTTAGGTCATCTGTTAACACAGTTTACCCTTTCAGTGAGATCCCATTTGAAGTCCTGTTACGGTCACCTGTGTAATAACACAGCTTCCCAGGCACCAGTGGCACAACTTCTCTCAGGCTGCAAAATTTCCCCGAGCTGAATAAGCTCAGCATTTGCCTGGGAAAGAGCTTTTTTTTCTGTCCCCTGGGCTCTGTTAGATCTCTGAGATTTCCAAACCATACAAACTGGAGACTGTAAATGTAGGCAGTCATGATCGCACGTGTGTATAAATGTATGTCTGAGTGTTTACATGCCTCCCAGAGGGGCGGAGGTCTGTGTTTTGACAGTATTAGGTGTACAGACTTTGATCTCTCCTCGTCAACGCTCTCTCTCAGAGTCATGCATTCAAATGAAAATATCGCAGCGAGACGACAAGAGATAATAAAAAATAACCTGTGAGTTTCCAAAAATGAAGAACCCTGCCCTTAGCATAAATAATCTCTCTTAGATGTGTGTGTCGTATTTAACTAATGCATGCTTCTGTAAACAGTCACACAATAGGCTCATAAAACTTGAAGCATGAGGTAGATGGGGTGCAGATTAAGCAAATATTTAAAATATGTGTCTGAGTTAGTGTTAACTGTGGCCACTTTTATGCTGATATAATCTCAGTCTTTTGTCTGTATGTCTGTTTCATCCACATTTTAGTCCTTTGCTTTTTGTTAGTAAAAGTCAAAAGGTTTATTTGTTATCAGTTCAACATCAGGTCACCAAGTGCATGTACTAATATGAAATATTTATCATGCTCTTTTTGTTATTTTCTTAATAGTTTGAGGAAAAAACTGTTGACATCCTTTTTTTTTTGCAGATACCATGGTTATAGCTGTTCTTGTTTTTTCCACGATGAGTCAAAAATCACTTCTTACAATGTCTAATGTCCAAATGCAGACACAACAGACTGGCTCACGTTAGTAAATACAGCTAATATTTTAAAATCTATTTCACTTTGAAGTCTCTTTCTTCATTTCTGGGTTTTCAGTTTTACTTAGTTACGTGGTTACTGATGACTTTAAGTTTGCATTCAGTTAGTTCCCCTTTGTGTTTCGATTCTGTTCTTCCTCCTCCCTTCTCTCTGTTTGTCTTTGTCTTTCAGTGTTTCCTAATCCTCATTAAAGGTAACTTATAAAGCATATTATGTATGTGGGTGGTCTCTGGCCACATAAAATAAACGTGATTATGTCCATCTCAGCCACTTCAGGATGGTGGGACGCAATAGCAGCTTTCAGAACCTGGCGCCCACACCTGTATATTTTTAATGGATTATTCACAGTTAATGAGAAAACATCAACTTGATGAAAGATATAATTACACACTAATAAATATATATTTATGATTACAAAATTATTTTTATTTTTAAATAAGCTTAAAGAATCATATTATTGTGTATATGTTAATATTAATGTAATGTGTGCAGTACAGAAAGAATGTGATACATTTTCTTGTATTGCACAAACTAATGAGAATTAAAATCCACTGAGAAGGAGGCATGCATACAATCATCAGCCATATCAAGAACAAATTCATCCCCACCTAATGACTGCATGGTTGGTAGTAACCATGGCTATAACAGCTATGAAAATGTGTAAACGCATCAGCAGGTCATAGCATTTACCACATGACTGAGATTAGCACTGTGCTGATAAAATGTGGGAGTCAACCAATAGGACCCCTCCTTCCATGATCTTGACCAAAAGGGTCATGGTCATCACCATCTAACAGGACAGAAGTGGTATACTACATGTTTGGCAAAGAAGTAGTTCACGATATCACATCATTTACTATTTCATTGCTCATTAAGTTTTCCTTTATTATTTTATGTAAAATGAATTAACATTGAGAATCTCCAGTTAAAAACAGTATTGTTTAGTACGTGAAATTATAAATTGTTTAAATGGAGGTTATGCTGTGAAAAATGAAAAGTGGCCTTAAAATTTATTAGGACTTATTAGGTGTGTGTGTTTCACTAAATCTGACCCACAGTAAACTGTGGACAGACTGCTCACCGAGGCAGAGGGTCATCATTCCAAAGATCTGCTAAACTTTGTTTCATTGTTTCTTCAAAAATGACAATAAAGATAATATTTTATCATTTTAATGAACAGCTATATTAATACTATGCACTAACCTATCAACAAACACTTTCTGAAAGCCTTCAATAACTCTGGTGGAAATCAAATACACTGCTCCTGTAAAGCAATTTGTTTAACAATGACTTTACTTAGCCCCGATGTTACAGCAAAAACTGCTGGAGATATAATTTGAAAAATTGTTTAGCTTAGTTTCATTCAGAGCTCATGAACAACATAGTATGGGGTGCACTGAAATAAGTTTGCAGATGAAATGAGCGCTGTTGTGAATAGAAAACTGATGTGACAGCGAGCTTCTTTGAACACGATAAGTGTTGTATGTTGAGGGACTGTGTGGAGACAAGGGACTGAAAACATCAGTCAGCCTTGCCCTCCAGGCCACCTCTGACCTAGGATCTTTAGGGGTCAGGAGTCTTAGTAGATACTTAAACCTTTCTGCAGGATTTTGACCTGTCCTTCCCTTCTGGTCTGCCATTCCCCAGCCTCACTTCACCCTCCCCACTCCACACTATGCAGCCCACCAATAATCCTCAGCCAATCAATAGTAACTGTTCTCTCGATAATTCATAACATTAACATACACTCAATGGCCTAGCGGATGGATGGGGAAGACATAGGAGGGCCATCATTCCAGTATCGATCCCCCTTAGAGGGAGTCGATATGTTGGGAGGTGATGGAGTTATAGCCTCCTGCCTGTTGGAGGTAGAGCCACAGCAGAGCCATAGCCTCAAATAAACAGACAACACATTGTGACTGCTATCTTCACATGCTCACAGACATTAAGACAGATAACTGACACAAGCTTACACTGTGTAGGCATGTACGCGTGAACATAGAGTGGTGTGTCTGAGTGTCACAAACAGAGATAAGAAGAAACCCATTTAATTACCCCCCAGAGCAGGGACCTGCTTTTTCTTTTTTTATCACCACAACGTCTCTGCTAGTCCACTGATATGACTCCCTCGTTCTCCGGTCTCCACATCTTTCCATCTATATTTTTTTTTTTTTGCCTTTACTCACTTCTGCCGCTCCACAGGGCCCCTGTCCCTTTAGAGTTCTTAAATATCACTTTCCCCCTTTTGATTTCATGTCCCCATTGCTCCATACCTTGCCATCTTTCTCACACACTACATATCCCCCTGTGCCTGTTTTTACCTATCCTCCTCTCAGAAAATAAGCTAGCAGCAAATTTTCAACTCTCACTCTTCCCAAGCTGCAGCAAAGTAATCTCAAAGTAACTCCGAGTATATGAATAAAACATCCAAGTGATGCTTGCTGCTGATGACAGCTGTGTGAGCTTCCTTGATTTTAATATGATTGGATTATTACACAGAAAGACTATTAAAATCACAAAAACATACTTTACAGTCACTGAACTGTATCCCACCTTAAATTAGAGCAAGTGGTGGAAACATCTTCACACATTTTTTCCATTTTCTGACAGAATCTTGTTGGTTTTTATCCATAATTGGTCTTGATCTCATAAAATTTCACACCAGACATTTGTAGGGTTACAACACAATAATATAATCAAAAATACTAATCCTGTGTATGATGAAACAGTAGTAAATAATTATTAAACAGTCATATTAATAAGATAATTAATTTAGGTAATTCAATATGTATGTATGTATGTATGTAAGCCACCAAGCTAACCAGAGTCATATACACCAGAACTGTGTCAGGCCCACAATCTTCCTCTCGTCGCTGAGCCTTTGACCCAAAGTGGCTGTGCCAGCTCTTTCATTCCACTCAGACAAATAGTAGAGCCAGTAGACTTGCCACTCTTCCCTCCTCTGTTTCTATCTCCCTTGTGAGACATAAAGCACCCTTCACCCATTTCCTCCAGCTTCTCATCCTCACTTCTACACCTTCCCCAAAGCCCCACAAGAGCTCTACGCACTGCACCCTGAAATATAGACCAGTGTAATGGCCCACTAAATTAACTCCTTGTAAGCGTGGTTTAAAAATGGGTGTAATTAGCATATAATAGGTGAGGGAGAGGAGGTAAAGGGCCAGGCCTGCCCTGGGGGCATCGAGGCTGGGGCTGCGGCCCTCTCTCGTCTCTTTCTCTAATAGCACCGCAAAGTTCAGCCTTATAAACATGTCAGTGAGACGCGTGATTAAACGGCACGGTCATTAGATAATGGATCCTGTACCTGTGGGCTGCCTGTCACTCCCCGTCAGGCCAGCTCAGCGCTACCTTGGCTCAGTTTGTCGCTTTCAAACACACACAGAAGCGCACACATGACTTCACTTTATCTTCTCTTATTCAGTTATCCCCCCCAT
>VUQR01036036.1:151696-167897 GCA_015108515.1 Hemichromis elongatus
TATTACCCCCCCCAAAAAAAAAAAAAAAAAAAAGTAGATGCGGGTTAGAGTAAGTGAGAGTGAGAAGAAAGGGAGGGAAGAAAGAACAGCACTGGTGTAGAGCAGCACCCTGACTGATGTAGTTCCAATAATTGCAGGGCCCAGCTTCCTCATCCAAGTGCCTTTTACTTATTTAAACTGTTTGCTTTAAGCGCCACTGAAGCCAATTAGGGAAGGCATAATTCAATGGGGCAGGGAATGAAGTGAGTAGGAGGGCTGGGGGAACAAGGAGGGGAGAGAAAAGAAGACAGGACACTGCTTTTCAGCTGGCCCTTAATCATTTTGCTGCCTCGTCCTCTCTCTTGCTCTTTTACCCAGACAACCAGATTAACAAAGCCTTTCGCATCTTGATTCTGATCATCCTGGAGTCATGCACCTTTACAAAATGTGAGTAACAGCCTGAAGCACAGTTTCTCTGTCAACTGTCAGCTTGACAAAAGGCGTGTTTCTCTCCTATATGCACATGTATACAGTGGGCAATTATGAGCAGATGGAGTATTATGCTTTTGCTAAATGTATTAAGATGTAGATTGCATACAACATAGCGTTAGGTATTTAGGTCATGTACCAGCGTATGGAAATTATCACAAGAGAATAATTAGATAAAAATAACAATGCTGGTGTTTAAGAAAGTGGAAAGGGACAAACTAACTTCCAAAGTTATTTTAAGTAACATTATGACATTAACTGCATATGAACTTGAACATTTTGATATGGCAGTGAACTACTTTCAGCCCCTCTGCAATATCCTTTTCATTTAATCAGGTCTTTTACTCTGATCTCCTTCTCTCTTAATTTTTGAAAGAGACTTGGCCTAAGCTTTTTTCTTGTTAAGCACTTGAAGACCTGCTGTACAAACAACAGGATTTTAAAATGGCAATAAAAACTATGGTATTTTTACATATTAATGAGCTGTCAGTTATCCATTTATAAAAGCATAAACTTATATCCTTATTGAGTGAACTCAAGTTACGATTAACATTACAGAGTGAACATGTGTTATATCAAGTTTCAATCTGGAGTAAAAAAACTATTCAAACTCAGTTTGATTCAGTTTTCTTTATATAGCTCCAAAACACCACAATAGGTTAGCTCATGGTACTTTATACTATAAGGTAAAAACCCTTCAGAAAAATAGAGAGAAAACCCAAATAATCAGATGACTCCTTATGAGCAAGCACTTGGTGAGAGTGGGAAAGAAAAACTCCCTTAAAACAGGAAGAAGCCTCCTGGAGAACCAGACTCAGGGAAGGGCAGTCATCTGAGCGGTTGGAGGTAAAGAGAGGGAGACAGGACAAAAGACACACTTTGGAAGAGAGCTAGGAATTAATAGTAACTAATGGTTAAATGGCTGATGATTAAAAAAATACACTCAGTGCATCATGGGAAGCCTCCACCTTCCTAGGCTTATTGCAGTCTAATTAAGAGAGGTTTCAAAGTCACATGATCCAACCCTTTATCAAAAAAGAAAGTTTTGGGTTTTAAGTGTAATAAGAAAAAAAAAACCACGAACAAACACAGTTTGAGTTCGCCCAGTTTACAACTTCTAGATAAGGTTGTTACAATGCATTAGTAGGGTGTAGGTGACACAGAGATTAGGAAACACCTCTAATAATTCTCTTGCATACTGTACCCACTTCATAGCGATCCACTTCAGACACTTATCTATTCTTTGGTGCCTTTAGATTAATAAGCGCCGGAGCTGGTGGAGGAACGTGGGCTGGCCCACACCTTCAGTCATTCTAACAGCTGTTTAATAAATGTGATTGCAAATGGAACTTGTCACTTGCACTGGGGAGAGCTGGCCAGTCAATACCTTAGCTGGCAGGTGCCTGGGGTCACATATAAGTCAGCAAGTGATGGATATGTATCCAATAATTGATGTAGGGCAGCTGTTATTGTCAGTTTGGCTCCTGCCTATATTGCTTATTAAAAGCTGTTGGCCTTAAGTACCAGCCAGCCAATTACTGAGGAAGCGAGTTGACTGTTTAGGAGCCTAGACCCTTAGGCTCTCTGTAGAGAAAAGAAATGAACGACGCTATTGTTTTAGTACATGCGTTTTTCTTTGTACGTGTGTATACGTGTGTGTGTGTTTCATTTGAAATCCTAAGCGGTTATTTTTTCAGTGAACTTCCTCTATTTTTTTGTGAGTCCCTGCTTCATTGTTCTACCAAAGTGGTTTCCTCAAACGTACACTTACCGTAATGTAGCGCACATTAATCTGATGTGTGAACTCCTGCCTCTCATCAGGTCAGAACAGAGCCAATCTCCTTCTCTATTGTTGTCGTTGACCTTGCAGGTTATGGTAAACCTGAGAAAAGTAGAACGGAGCAAACACCACTGCTCTGTGCTGACCTTGCCTTGCACGGCGTAGTTATTAATGAATTGGGAAGTTTCAGCATTTCCTCTATCTTGGTCCAAGGATAACTCATCCAAAGATAAACTTGTTTACACTTTTGTATTCAAAGTAGAGTGGGAATATCCACAGTGGGTGCCCTTTGTGGGCGACGGTGTCAAAGCGGCACAGGCCAGCCCCAGGTGCACCTATGTTACAGCAGCCAGCTTACCACAGCAGTGCATCTCCTTAATACAATCTCCCCATTGAATGCTCAGGAGGGAAAAAGCAGAATGAGCTGTAATAACGCTTATTGCTGCAGGCTATAACCCTAAGACTGTGGGGAGAGAGGAAGGGGAAACTTTGGATGTGACCGTGGCGTGTAGTAATTGTAAAACTCAGAAAGAGCTGCTGAAGCAGAATTCTGACATGTAGCGCTGCTTTTCAGTTCTGATCAAAGGGCCCACCAGAGCAGCAGCTGATAACCCAATCAATTCACTCCTTTTGTTTTTCGCTGAATGATGCACGTTTAGCACTAACCTCCAGGCAAAGAGTGAGGGAAAGAAAAGGAGGTGAGGGGGGGAGAGAAGGGAGGAAAAAGGAGTGGTGAGGAATGAAGGTACGAAAACGGAGAAGACGAGAAGAAGAGGAGACTGAGGTAAGAGGAAGACGATGTAGAAATCTGCATTTGAATTCCAGAAAATGCCCTCCCAAAAAAAAGAAAACGAAAGAGAAGGGGAAAAAAATTAAATAATCTTAAATTGTTGGTGAGTTTGATGGATCTATAGAATAGTATTAAGAGGTGCTGCGGGGGATGTGACGCACATAGGAGCCGATTAGAATATGAAATGTTTTACCAGTGAATGGACTAAAAAGGACGGGAGATTGAGGGGAGATTAAAAGATTACCTGTCTAGTGCTGTCTTCCTTCAGGAGCCAAGAGACTCTGTAGCAGACTGAGAGGCCAATGCATACCGAAGACAATCAGCAAGAGATGGAGAAGTAAAGTAAAACATAGATATTTATGTAGGTAAGAAAAAGAAAATTTAAATGATATTTTACAGGCGAGTGGCCCGACAAGGATGGGACAACAGACAGAGAGACACTAATTATTGCAATTTGCAATAAAAACAAAAACACTCTTCTTTGACACCAATCAATCAACTGGTCAGAGAATCAATCGGTCTCTATTTAGCAGGCATCATGTCCATATAGACAGGCTGGCAGAGAAAGGGGATAGAGAGGAAGAGAGTTAAAAGACAAACAGCCAGCATCTGGGACATATAGACTTATTGGATGCTGGTAGAAATAAATCAAACAGCACTACGAAGACACATCCCAAAGCACCTGGTGGTGTGAACCATTTTAAGAGTAGACTGCTGCCAAATTTGGATTGAGCAGTCTTTGGAAGCCTTTTTTAAGCTCTTGTTTGGAGTTTTCTGGGCAGTTTTTTTTTGGTAATGGAACCCTTCCCAAAAACATATTTTAACACTGGATGTAATCTTTGAACAGTTTTTATGTTATATTGCCACCATGTAAAATGTGAAGGAACCCCCTAATGTACAATATATACAAAAAAAAAATATTAATAACTTATTTCTGTCTTTCAAAAACTAAAAAAGTGAAATTTCCTGTATTTTAGAAAGACCATTTAAAAACCATATGCATAGGCATAAAGTAAATATGGTCCCAGGATTAGAGCATTTAATTATTTTCTAAACAGCTCAAAAATCTCACTTTAGTATGGATCGTTTTTCTGTAATCCAATAAGTTTAGAGCCAGGTACAAACAAGGTTTTATTATTATTATGTTTATCTGTCCAGGTAAAAGTGTCATTAAGATTAAAATCTCCTTTTAAGGGAGATCTGATCAAGAGGACTGCGCAAATTACAACAAATACAGCACATCATAAAATATAACAACTAAGGAAACAAGTACAAATCACAATCGGTACAGAGTGACCACCTGACCTGGCATCTCTCTTCACTGCCAGCTTATATTAAAAATATAAAAGCTGCTGCTTTGTGAGCTAAACGAGGCCTGTGTGTATGACTGCTTACTAGTTACAACATTATCACCATGCGTGAAGATAAAAAAAGTAGTGTGTGTGTCCACATCCCTCCACTTTACAGAAAAGTCTCCTGCATTTTTCTATGTTCCTATATTCTCTTGCACGGCGTTGGCTTGCCCTGACGGATGGGGATTAAAAGACGCTAATGTGCATGTGGGGGCGACTGACCTTCCATAGAGATTGACTTTACACCAGTGGGAAAGGAAGCCAGTAATTCAGCAGGCTGCAGTGGCACTCATCCCAACGCATCACTCCCTCTGACACTGTCAGCCCAGACAGGAGCACATTAATCACAAACACAGGCCCCCAACACTGTGCTGTAGGTACAGCAGAGTCCCATCCATTTATCCATTTAGCACCGACTTTATGGAGACAACCTATACTGAAATGATGAGAAGAAAGCAAAGAATAACAACTTCACATGTACATGTTAATCAAGACACAATGCTTAATACACAGTTCATTAAAAGTAAGACAAAGTCTCTTTTTTTAATTATTAAAAATATTTTTAATCCATTTACTACATTTACACTACATTTTAATCTAAACAACTTGCTTTCAATGTGTTATAATTGGAAACAAGGGGTTGCATCTGTTTGTGATGTTTTGCTTTTAATCTGTGTGCAGAGACAAGTCTTTTGTTTGTATTTTCTGGCAGCCAGGCTCGGTAAGGGAAGAGAAACATCTGTGATAAATTTCACCTCACACCAAATGAGCTCTGGCACAGCAGAGGGCCCATGACAAACTTCCTGCATGTGCAAATACGAGGATGGATTTTCAAGCCAGTCGATGGCAAGCTGGTGCACACTTACGCACATTCTGACACCCAAACGCATATGGGCACATGCACGTGGATGTGCTTATTATGAGAGATCAGAAATAAGCCTGTATTAAAGGAGTGAGAGGAAACACAAACAGACAGGAATAGAAAAATAAACAGCAAAAGTCAAACGGATGCTCCGACCAGTGATGGGAGGATTATCAGCAGTGGAGTGGTTTCATGGTGGTGAAGCTGGTAGAACTCATTCTGTTGTATTGACTTGTAAAGGGTCCCACAGAGACTGGAGTCCCTTTATGGACTGACCCTCAGCATTTTGACATACACAGGCCAGAGGCTAGTGAGGGCCAAGGGGGCTTTAACCCTCCCTCAGGTCAGGGCTCTGACACACCACAGCCTGCCAAAAGCCACTTCCAAGCCCAAGTGTGGCCCACTCCACTCAATACCCTTTTAATTGCATTGGGATAGTTTGCGACCTATCGATTAATAGATGTATTTATGTCATCCCAGACTCAGAGGCTACATTGTATTTCTGTGTGGCATATTCATTTATTTACCTATCTGTCCCGCCCCTCATGCATCATCCATATATCTATCCATCTCTCCTCCGAGAGCACTTCAATTCAAGGGCTCCCATAATTACTGCAGCCCTATAATTGAGTGCTTTGATTTAGGATTTTTCTGTTCCCTCTCCCTTGCCACTGCCATCACTCGCTCCACGCCTCTCCCAATGAAAAGACAGAGGGATGAGATATGGAAATAGAAAAATGGGAGATGGAGAGTAGAAGATACCCCCACCCTTACAGACACATACACACTCTCCCCCTCTGTCTTATCAGAATCTACTGTTTCTGTCATCCATAAGGGGAGGGGTAAGTTGATAATTACTGAGGGAGATTCATGCAAATCGATGCCAAATTAAAGCATTATAAAGGCTTTTATCAGCTTTTCTTTCCCAAATTGAAGGCGATAAAAACCCATTTGAGAGGCGGGAGAAATAGCCCCAGTCCCTTCATTTAAAAAAAGAGAGAATTGTAATTATGTTAACACCAATAGAATCCAAAAGCCCCTTTCTTAACTCACTTACTCATTCATAATTAATTAATTTCTCACAAAACTGGACAAGAAGAACAATGCCAGCCAGCATCTCCTCTACCTCTCCCCCTTCTCTATTTTCAGGAGAATGAGACGGAGTGCAGGAGATATTGTTGAGTATTGTGACAGAGGGCTCATTTCCATACCTAGCCTTACATTAGGATTCTCTGTTTCCTTAGCTTAGCTCAATCTGCCTTGGGGCAGCAATAAAGAGTGGCTCTGTTTAGAAACAAAGGTGGGTGGACAAGGACGAGGTGGTGCTTCTGGAGCTATGTGAGGCCTACAGAGACAAAGAGAGCAAGACAGAAAGAAAGGGAAACTGCAAAAGGCAGACAGACAAAATTATTCAAAATGTCCTTGAACACAGATATTTCCTCACACCGATGGAACAGAGAGAAGAGATGAATGTTATTTTTTCCATTTACACAGCCAGCAGTCCTTAACTTGACGTTTGTTACCAAAACAAGGAGTTCCCCGCGCGTGCACGCCATGGCCAGTGTGTCCGTACCCCGTCTGTACTTCAAGGTTGTAAGTTTAAGGAGAAACAGTGAGTTGTGAGGAAGAGAAAGAGATAGCAACGACACAGACATAACAGAGAGCACAACTGGGAGAACGACTGCTTGGCAGACAGTGACCTTAGGGCTGTCTCGTCTGATCTATTAGACGCTCAACACATCAGTTAGAGTATGCTCATCGGCAACTACTCCGCTTCTGCTCACCTCCCCCACCTGAACACTGTGACGGGACCAAACACACGTGGAGGTGTCAAATGGATGAGAAAACAGGATGGGGTCCAGCATAGTGACAGGTTATCTGTCACTATGCTGGGTCTTTACACTTAACACATGGTCGGCACATATGCATACATCAACCTTTGCATAAGGCTGATGTGTCTGAGTTCTTAACTACTGAACCCCGTCACACACACACCAAACACACAATTTTTAAACTGTTCACAAGTAAGGATAAAAAAAAATACACAGTAAAATTATATATAATCTTTTATGTCAGTTCTTATAATACTTTCATTCAATCAGACCAACGCATACATACAAAAGGACAGAACTTGGTCAAACTGCTTCTGCCTTTTTTGCTGTTTACGACCTGTAGCCTAAGATTGGAGGGGTCAACAGCATCAGCCAGAAGTCACCCCGGTGCTAATCCGGGCTAATGTGCTGTCGACAGCCCAATTACAAAGAACTCCTGCTGAGAGGGGAGAGAGGAGAAAAACGAAGGGCTGACGAAGGAGGGTAGGAGCAAAAATAAGTGGTGAGCAGAAGGGGCCCAAAGAACAAAAAAATAAAGATGAGTGCAAAAGAGTGCATGAGAAAAAGGTGAGAGGGGAAAAAAGCAATACAACAAACATTTAAAATACAAGTAAGAAGCATTTCTTTGTGTGTGGATGTGTGTGCATGTGTGGTTTATCTTGCTGGGTCAAGAGACAGAAGAAGACTCGGTGAGGCAGCACAGAGCTGCAGGGAGCCTCATTACACTCAGCAGGAGCCTCACACAGCCTCATCACTTTCAGGCTGTATTGGGAACAACGACTGCTTACTGCTGCACACACACAAACACAAACACACACACACACACACCACAGTACCAGATGCTATAAGCACAGAGAGGCTGACCATCTCCTAGCTGAGCATCAGTTATGCAAACAGCTTTATGACTGACAAAGATATTTTCCTAAATTATAACTCCTGGTTATCTGGATGAACCATCATCACCGATTACCTTACATATATAAAACATACAGGAGCACAATTTCCATGACTGTACCACTCTGAGCTCTAACCGGGATTCAGGTGGCTTCGGAGGTAAGGGGGGTTACGTCAATAAAGAGTCGAACTATTTTGTGAAATAGATGGAGGGGTTTTATTGTTGTTGGTTTTTTGTTGTTTTCTGCTCAGAAAGATGTGCGAGAATCAACATCATTCCCTCACATCAAGTCTGGGAGTAGGATGAAGGAAGGAAAACAGGGGAAACAGGCAATCTGACTCTACCCAGTGGTCACAAATTCTACCTACCAACACCTCTTAAACCTATTCAATTCAATTCAATTTTATTTATATAGCGCCAGATCACAACAACAGTCGCCTTAATGCCCTTTATATTGTACAATAGATCCTACAATAATACATACAGAGAAAAACCCAACAATCATATGACCCCCTATGAGCAAGCACTTAGGCAACAGTGGGAAGGAAAAACTCCCTTTTAGCAGGAAGAAACCTCCGGCAGAACCAAGCTCAGGGAGGTGCGTCCATCTGCTGCGACTGGTTGGGGTGAGAGAAGAAAAGAACAGGATAAAGAAATGCTGTTGAAGAGAGACAGAGATTAATAACAGGTACGATTCAATGCAGAGAGGTCTATTAGCACATAGTGAGTGAGAAAGGTGACTGAAAAGAAAAAACTCAATGCATCATTTCGGTCAATCGACATTTGACCTTCACACAGCTTCGTAGACATCGAACAACATGCTGTTTGGTTTTTTGTCGAAGTGTGTGCAAAAATATTTGCACACAGTTCTCATAGTTCCTTAACACTGTCCATGAGCAAATACCTATGCAAAAGGACACAACCACAGTACCACATATCCTGCATCAAAACACCCCAGTGCATTTTTGCTAGGGGTGTATCTAGTGGACTATTTCTTGGCTAGGTACAGTGACTTAACAGGGTCTTAAATTACTTCCTGGCAGCGTCACAGTGACAGCGAGCATCCATAAAGTTATTGCCTCTAGCCTGAATAATGATGTTCAAAGGCAGCTAGTAGTCATTATGTAATTACTATCTAATAATCATATGCACTGGCCAGGTAAACAGAAATCTCTGTTCCTGTCTGACCAGGTAATAGAGGACCAACTAAAAAAAACGTGGACATCTTAGAGCTTATCATTTGGCGGCCTGTTAGGGGCAGTGCTACGAACATTGCCTTCCGTAAAACCACACCTTGACACTTTAACATGGTGCTAAAACAGGCTTTCATATTTTTCAAAATATTTTATATTTAAAGTGAAAATTATTTGAATCGTAGTGCATGACCCTCACATTTTTGCAACATACTACACGCTGACCAAGGTCAGATAATGGCAAATGAAATCTGCATGTGTAAGCAATGCTCTCTAATCACAGTGACCACACAACTCAATCCTATTTAATGAAGAGGCCAAATGACACACAAAACCCATTGCATTTTAACAAAGTCAAACATGCCTACAAGAGCAGAGACACTGAGCACACACGCACACAAAACTCAAAACAAAGCTCATCAGCCCACCAACAACAACTCTCTTCAGGGCCACAAATCCAGGAACATAAATCAGGACTGGCAGGAAAATGAGGCTTGAGGAAATGGAGAGAATGAAAGGCAGAGGAGGCAGGATGGGAAAGAGGGGAAGACAGTGTAAAAAAGAAAGATAGCAGCGAGAAAACGGGCAAGAAACAGAAAAAGGAAGTAGAACAAAGCATCAGGAAGGAACGAAGGGGTGAAAGGATGGAGCAGTGAAACTGAGGTAAGGGCAAGGAGGAGCAAGTGAGCATCTGAGTGAGAGAAAGAATTAAATAAAAATGCAATAAAGCAGCCGGTGTGAAATCAATCTGCTTAGAGTTTTGTTTAATAAAAATTCATGAAGGGCTGGTGGCCGAGAGCTCATGAGAAATATTGGTGGCAATGTGGGGGACGGCGGTCTTGGGGATGGGTGGGTAGGGGGTAAAAGTAGAGGGGTGGGTTGCTCATGTCTCCGCCGATCACGTGCATGAGTGTGGGGGGGGGAGCGGTGTTTGCTTTTGGCTGTTTATCAGTGTGTTTGTTTTGACATCAGTGTGAGTTACAGGGCTGCAGTGAGTCCATGAGAGAGGAGACAGAGAAGAAATGGATTGAAGGTCTTCATAACAACAGCATTCCTACAGTGCAGAGAAGAAAAGAACTGGGCTGTAAGTCATGGTGTCTGTGCGTGTTCGTACATCAGCACACATCTTTGTCTCGCTCTCTCTCATCAAGGCCTCAGAGAGTGAGGTATGGCAGGGTTATAGTAACGTGGCGTAAATCTCTGTCTCACACCGCAGACGTATCCAGGCTGGTCACTAGTTTATGCGCTGCCACCAGCAAGCTTGGTACAGAGTCCATCTACTGGCTGACCCTAGGATGGTATCGCTGAGACTCAAGCTGTAGTTTTCCATTCATCACAAACCACTCAATGGGCGAGCTGCCAATAAAACAAGTTTACATTGGAAGCTAATCTTATTTATTCAGTCTTCTACATAAACACACATAATTTTCCAACTCCCAACGTGCTGTTTTCAAATGTCTTGTTTTGTTTTGCATTGAATGACAAACAAAAGAAGAAAGTCCTCAACTTCCCTGAGAGTCGATCATTTAATGTTATCTTTATGTAAAAATGCAACCCATTTTGTGTTACTTAGATCGTATAAACACACTAATCGGTCAGTGCTAGTCAAAGCATTTTGTCACCAGTTTATTAGTGAATAAACTTACATTTTTGATTCGTACAGTAACAATTCGTACAGTTTTTGTCTTTACTTTGTCCCACAAGAGTTAAAGATGCACAGTTACAATGTTCAAAAAGTTCGAGATGACATAAACAAATAGCTTATTTTATTTAATCAACAGGTAAAAACCCCCTTTACAAAGGAAAGCCACCGACTGTTACATCTGAGAAGATCTGACCAGCAAGCATTTTAAACTTTTGCTAAAGAAAACTGAAAAAACTTCACAGATTATCCCAAATTATGCTAAGGTTGCTCACTATAGCCATATTATTATCACAATATTAACACTGATAGCAAGTATGCATATTTTCTAAAATCTCAAATGATGATGATCATGATACTTTAAGATCTTTGGATTTTAGGAGGAAACTATCACATCTCAGTAGAATATGTCTTTACATATGTAGACCCAATTTATACTGTGGAAATTTAGCCACTGGCTGTGACTTAAAAAAATGATTGAGGTGTCTTTTCCCAGAAATCCAGAATAAATAGTTATGAAATAACTTAATAGCACTGCGAAGTGTGCCAGAGGTCATGAGGGAAGAATATTTCTGAAAAGCACTATAGACAGGATCCAGCTGCAGGGAAGCTCTCGGTGGCCCTGTCCTCTAAAGGCCTTTATCAACGAAACAAACACACACAACGCTGTGGTTCATACCTTCCAGCATCGCTTTATGATTGAACTAAAACTACTGTGTAACTACTGTTACTGTGTACTGTAATCTAAACTGCTTTGAATCATATATATCAAAATCACTGCTATCTAATCTAATTTCAGACAGATCTTTCTGCATCATTTATGAGCAGAGGCTGAAACAGGCAGTCGGGTCATAGGTCACGCTACAGTTTTGATTTAGTATCCGCAGTCATAAGACAAAAGGGTCAGGGCCAAGACAATTGAGATAAGAAATCTTTATCTTGGTCCCCTTCCTTCCTTCCCTTTTTCCTTCTTTCTTTCTCTTTTCAAGCACGGAAGATGAAAGCCAGAGGTCACAACGTAACAGCCATTCTCAAACTTCCTGTTCTAAACCAGGGCTTTTTTTTAAGCAAGGTATCTCAAATACCATGCATTAAACTCACCAGCTAAATGAAAGATTATGCTAAACTGCAGTTTTCTCTCTTTTTTTCTTTCTTTTTTTGTTCATTTAGCAGTATGGAAAACCTGAGCTGTTGACACTCCTAACTCTGCACGGTGAATCATATAACTTACTACGAAGTGATGGTAATCAGACGCCTAAGATAGCATCAAACTACCTCCAAAGAGAAAGTCAAAGCTTTGTAGTGCATAATGAAGTCAAGCTAAATGACACAACCTTTGTCTCGGAGAAAAGCTCAAGGTCAAAAGCAGGAGCTGACTACAGAGATTTCAGTTCTGGAAACAACACCAAGGTTTTATCTCTGTTATTTGATTTTCAGGGCAAATGCAAAAAAGAAAAAACCTAAAACACACATATGACCCCACCAACCCTGAAAATGAAACGACTGTAAAAGAATTGGAGAGATAACTGACAAACAAACAAACTCTAAAACATAGTTACTTAATACCTAATAAGATTTGGAGAATTATTAAAACAGTAAAAAGAGGAAAAAACAAAATAGGCAGTGCATATGTTGGGACCTGATCCAAGGTTGCAGGGGATGAAGTCAAGCACTTCCATCCATCTCTCCACATCCATGTCACAATTTTCCACTAGACTTTTACAGTGTTAGCACGGTTCCTGTGTCTGTCTTCAGCCACGACCTCACACAATTTATTTAAGGTGGGAAAACACATGTTTAACTTTGGGTCATTTTAATGTGTTGCGAAATCTTAACTACTAAAAGAAGAATAAAGAGCGCAAAACATATGCTTAAGAGTATTTGTCCCTAAGCACACAGTGGTTTGTTACTGCCTGGTCCTTTCATGGTATATGCACTAGGGTCTGTGTGCTGGATGTGTCGACTTTCATTTTGGAAGCTTTATTAGCTTAGGTGCTTCTCTTGCTCTTTTCTCCTTACATTGTCTTTGCGCTGCACACACACACATACACACACACAAAAATTTCTGCCCTGTCTCTTGTTACTGCCTGGCCCATTCCTGCAGCCTGCACACTCCTTCCTTCCTGCCCTATTGTCAGAAAAGGTTGGGGGAATCCCTGCACTCGGACATGAGGTCCTTTGGATCCTCATGATCTCTAATGTCCTCACCTCTCCTGACCCTGTCCAGCATTCATACAACTAAGAAGCCTGCAGGTGAAGGATAGGACACGCTTTCCTGCCCCCTTTAGACAATAAATTCAGTGGTGCGTGCACACGCGCATATGCACGCTCGCACGCAGACACTTAATAGATGTGAGGCTGTGAGCAAAGAAGAAAGAAGGCTACGGGAGAAATAAGAGTTCATAAAAAAGAAGGTAAAAACACCAAAACAAAAGCATAGACATAAAAAGACAGGGCAGACAAATCTACAAAAACAGGGTAGACAAGGCCTAATGAGGGCAAGAGCTTGCTCCTAGACAGCACTAATGAATAACACTCAATAGTTTTAATTGGTGCAATTGCTGTTCAATTAAGAAAATCACTAGGAGAGCTACATGAGAGTGGAGCGGTGCATCACAGCAACATTTAACTGTACACATTGCTGCACGTTTACTCTCACCGTTTCCCTTTTCTTTATTGCATCCTTTACTTTAGTAGACCTGCCTGTCAGTGCACTGTTCCCTTCTTTTTGTTTCACTCTCAACCACCCAAAACTCTCACTTTCCTCATCATTAACCAACTCATGGTCCTCCCCATCTAATTCCACAGCTGTTCAGGAGAGAGTGGAGACCACTGGCAGCAAAGGCAGGAGGCTAATTGCCTCAAACTGTAATGTGTAGCTGTTTGATATTGAACAGGACGTTTCCTCTTCTCCTGCTGCTTCTGAGCTCCACCTCAGACAGCGTTTAAAGCCACATGTTCTTCAAATCATAGTATCAAAGGTGAAGAGATAGATGAAAACAATGCAACAATTATTTTAGCTTTATTTGTTCACTCAAAAGATTCTCACAAACACAGCTCTGCCTTAAACTCATTTTGTCAAGCCTAAATTTAAGAGCATAAGGAAAAGGAAAAAAACGACCCCCTCCTTCCACCTGTGCAATTAAAGTGAAAGCCAATTAAAATGAACCTAATAGTCCCTGCTGGGTGAGTTGTTAAACAAGATGGGGTTATTGTCCTTGGAGGAAATGGCCCAGAACTCAAGACATCTTTGCCTCTTAGTTCCATACACCTGCCCCTCCTGCTTCGTGTTTCTGCTGTGAAAACTCAGCTGCAGCAGAAAAACCGAGCTCTCTTTTTTTTAAAAGAAGAAAGACAAATATTTCTAAACCCTCCAAGTTTGAAACTAAGAAGACCCAGAAAAATAAACTAGTTTTAGAAGCTGAATCACCTCAAATATAAGCCAAATGCACCCATGTCTGAGTGTCATTGAGATTACAGGAAGGCCCATCCCAGCTTCCTCTGCTGCCCAGTTCCATTGCTGCAACCAGCTCCTACTTAATGACCCTTATGTAAGCAGGAATTATGGGAAACACATCTGCAATGCAAGACCTGGTTTATTGTAGAGGCCTGAAGGTGACAGAGAACAGAAGGAGGATATAACAATAACAAGCAAAAAGTGAGCAAAAAAAACAAGCAAACAAACACACACAAAAACTCTTCATCATAGACAGAGCGCAACGGCTGTTTTGCAGCAAGCATGGCACGGCTGTGGCAGATGAGTCTTTCCTGGCTACGTGTGACACTCTGCGAGCATGTGTGAATACATCACTTCCATGCTTTAATGTCTCAATCTCAGGAGATTAAGGGCCTAATCAAGCCAGCGTCTGCCCTAATGGGAGGAAATTGAAAGATAGATATGGTACTTTACACAGCTGATTAACCAGCAGGCTGTGTGTATGTGTCCATGTGTGTGTGTGTGTGTGTGGTTAAGAGTATTTGCTTGTTAAGCTCATCAAGCTTTGTAGGTTTGTATTTTTGCCATGCACACAACAAAATAATAAGATCTGCTTTGACCGTGCACATGAATGTAGACATCTGCACATATTATCAAAAGGTGTTAACTAGTAGTTACATATGTAGATTTGCAGCGAAGGATACTTGCTCAGGAAAAAACCGTTTCTGCAAGCTTGTTTGAAGAGCTGTAGATAGAGAGTAGGAAAATTAAGATATATCTATGCAGCACTGCAAAAAACAATAAAATGTTGCATACAAGTTTATTTTTCAGTGCAATCAAACAGTAAAAGAAAATGTTTTCCAAGATCATTGAAGTACTTACAAAAACAGCCTTTTGGATCATTAAAGTAAAGAACAGATACAAACATTAGGTAATATATACTCTTTGAAATTTCTTCTTCTTTTTTTTTTTTTTTTTACAGACAAGGTTAGGGATATCAAAATGAATTAACTATAAATACATGTGGAGGTTGTTGTTTTTTTACATTAACACATTACAAAATGCATGAACATAGTTCAGCATTCAGAACTGCATTCTGCATATGCAACACCATTTTTGCTCTCCACAAGTACTGTTCATGTAGGGGAATTAAATCATACTGCAGGAATGATGGAACTAGGACTATAAATAAACAGAACAGAATAACAGAACAACTGCAAACATTTTCTCTGTATTGTTAAAATTTTGCCAAATCATACTGTATTACAGAGATCCCCACCCCACCCCCACCTGCAAAGTGTCCCCTTGACCTCTAGGTTGGAGAATGGGCAAAGGGATACCAATGCCATACTGAACAAATCCTTATCCAAAAGGAAAAAAAGAAATATTAATATTGCATAATTAAGGAATCGTGATAGATATCAATAGATTAAGTGTTGCTACTGAATGAGGTGTTGTGTCATTAAAAGTAGCTTATCAATGCTCTCTGGTGGACAAACTATAAGAGACACTGTGACTATAAACCAAGGTTGTCATTTGTCATCTTCAGTTTATGCTAACTTTTTACAGTCTTACAGTCTCTCAAAAGCTTTTTTTATTAAATAGAACATGCTTGAGGAAGTTTTTTGTCCAAGATTACTGTCAGTGAATTCAACAGTTTACCTAATAGCACAGCATATACAATCACACCCATCAGCTCTCCTGCTACATCTGAACTGAATGAATGAATTTAATGTTGATTGATGGGAATGAACTCCAAAATTGTATCATGATAAAACGATAACTGCTGTGTCAATAACAAGTGTTTGATAAATTGCTAATAAGTGCTACTGAGCCAGTAACAAGTGAGCATTGGATGTGTGCGTGTCTCTGCAGGGACCTGTCAACCCATCAGCCTTATCGGCTGGGTGAGAGGTCCGCATAGCGTCGCTGAATATCTCTTCACCTCACA
>VUQR01036036.1:194369-209812 GCA_015108515.1 Hemichromis elongatus
GCAGCAAAAAAAAAAAAAAAAAAAAAGACTTATAAACAAGAAATCTAAACATTGATGGTGTCACTATTCTATCAACTTTCACTGTATAATGATAGGTTGAAGCAAAAAGCCAAAAAAATGAGCATGTCAACGCTTAAATTCCCACAATGTGCAGATGATGATCTCAGGGAAGAGTAAATGTGAAACTACTGACACCTATGCTAGCTAGAAAAGGTCAAAAAGGCAAAAGGGAAGCGGAGAAGTCTTAAGGAAACAGAGGAGAGGGTTATTTCCAGATGTGAATTATTTCTATACCTCATCTCTCTGTGTTCAAAGTGGAAACTCCCTGGCAATCCCCTGCCTGCTGCCAAATGTGTGGTTTGACCCACAAGAGAGTGGAGAGACGGGTGTCAACGGGGCTAGAGGTGCTGACATAACCTTCTTCACCCAGATTCACCTGTGGCAGCATGCGGGACCCAAGCACCACACCTGCCACTGGAGTCCAGGTGTGTATGTATATGTATACAGTATGTGTGACTTAGAGTTGTAGGAGGAGAAAAAGAGAGAAGTGAGTGGAAAAATACTTGACCGTAGCATCAGAGCAAAGGATCAGATAAAAGAGTAATCACTTAGACAAGGACGACTCTGGCACATCGCTGCACGCTTAAACGCTTCCCGGTGTCAGCACATTGGCTGCTTGTCAAAGCACAGAAAGAGAGCAACAGAGAGACTGAGATGGAAACACCGACCGAATCTTCCACTGAAGCCAAAACTGTTTGGGAAAACACGGACAGGGAAAGGGTGAAGCGTCTCTCCTGGTGACGGCGTGAGCGCTCACCCAACCGCAGAAGGTGTTTTAAGGGGTGAGCGCAAAATCAAACAACCAGCAGACACTTCCATCAGAAATTCAAACTCCTGGAGAGGAACAACAAGAAGGCTTTTAGATTAATTAAAAATTAAAAGAGAGAGAGAGAGAGAGACGAGCTGTTTAAAGCGAAGCGAGGTGCTAAAAACCACATCCACTCTGGTCTGTGTATTAGGGAAGTTACAAAAAATAAAACTTGACTGTATTCCTCTTAAAATAGCTCTGACACTTTAACACAGAAAAAGCGTCTGTCTGTCACACTGTTGGTTTCTTTTTAAAATTTTGACAGATTATCAAAAACCCTGCCTTATAAATGTACATCTTTAACGACAGAGCTTCGCTTTAGTGTACAAAACAATAAAACCGTAAAGTAGAAAATAACCAGCCTGATGTTTTGCGAGTTATTAATAGGGGATTCAGTCTTTCTCCATATGTGTATCACAGTGTGATGCACTGTAGGATTCATGCAGCAGAGAGAGGTGACACTGAAATAGCAACAAAAGTGGGTTTTAACTGATTTGATATCTGGCTTTATAGCATCCGTGAAATATATCAAACTGTCTTTTAGACTGCGCATGTGGGTGAGGCGGTGAAAGCAGAGGTAATATTATTCCAACAAAAATAATAAAACACTTTTACCATGTAATTTTACCATGAGCCATATTTCAATATCAGAATATAAAGGGGAACATTTGTGAACATTATAAAAATGAATAACTACAGTATGTGTCATGATCAAAGTTGTAATGTTATTTGGGTTATATTGTTGGTGTATTCTTCCAGTCTCCGCACCCTGTCGGACCGCCTTTCCATGTCCTTATAAATAATTCATTTTTTAATCTGATTTACCAGAGCGATTCTCAGTGTGTTAGTCACATATTCAATAATGGCGTACCGTGAATAATCTGGCTGTGTATTTCTGTGATTTTCCCCCGTTTTCAGCGGCGGGGTGGGGAGGTCTGTCGGAGTCTGAAAGTAACTGGAAGAGGAGGAGAGGATCAGGTGCATCATCAGTCAACATTCCTACAAGATGACAATGAACAGATGCATGCCGTTTTTCTCCACATCCATGTTTAGGATTACTTGTCTCTCTCATCTGGAGCTTCAACATCAGTGCTGTCGCTCCTAACGCTTTCTCCCCGCCACACATCTGGAGGGCCTGGGATGCCTTTTTCAACGATTAAACAATTTCTCATCTGACAGTGAGAGGTAGGAAATTATCAAGTGAAAAAAAAAAAAGAGGTGTTTAAATACTATAAAACTTCTGCATGTATATACTGTTTTTTAAGGATCTGCATAAAAGCAAAAAATAAACACATCAACAATATAAATCAAAATGTGAAACACAAATAATATATTTTTATTCATTTCTAGTTCTGGGATTATTTCCAGTGTTTCATCACAAAAGCAAAACCATGGCAAACAAGACAAATGATTTATAGTGGAATAAACTGTATTGGAAAAATGGCTTTAACAATGTAAGGCAAACACATGCTAAAAATCTTCTCCTTTTTTTTTTTTGCTCCTTGAAGTAGCACAAACTTAAGGAGTGTGACACAAACATTTTGCCCTGGGTGCTGTATCCTTCAGCCACACTGTCTGGCCACAAACACAGGCAAACATGCAACTGTAGTTAACCAAAACCTCAAAACACTGCAGAAACTGATTTTAATATGTTTCCATATTGTAGCTTTGACTTTCAAAAAACATGTTTCTAATTTACAATCATGCCAGGATTATATTTTTTTCAGCCACAGGCAAGTGGGTCCCACAACAATAGAGCTGGAGGTCAATGAAAGGGTTCATACTGTGTCAGTACAAAGGAAAGAAAGTGTATGAGATGCCACAAAGATGGAAAAATACACAAGAAGAAATACTGCGTTGAAAAAATGGGGCCGCAATGTTGTGCTTCTATAAGCACAGCTTAATCACAAAGCATTTCCCCTAAAGGCCGCAAGATTGAATCACTGACTTTATAGGTTTGAAGACACACACACACCCGCACACACACACACTTACTTGTTTTAGTACTTTACTGTACTGAAACTGAGAAGACAGATTTCAAACTTCATGAAATATTGCGTGAGTGTATGTGCACAAAAGTAAAGAAAGGGCAAAAAGTACATAATTAAGGACAGAATTAGCGAGTCCTTCCAATTCGGAAAATGCATAAACAAGACTAACACTATATCTTTCAAATACCCAATTAGAGCACTCACTCTTTGTCCACTCAGCAAGTTTTATTCATATTCAGTGGTATTAGGTAACTAAATATGAAGCTGCGGACCAACTCCTGGAAAACCCGTCATCTATTAACTCTTTTCTCACACAGTAATTTGTAACTTAGAAGCTTAACCTCTGACTGTTCGTGGACATAAACAGGGACACAGGGTTAATCATAAATATGTCTTGTGGAAGGATGTGGTGTGACTCCGACTGGACGGACAGTGCTTTCACATCTGCATGCACGCCAACACTCTGAACGTACAGCTCCAACTGTAAGCAGCATGAAGCCTCAACAGTTGGCTTGACAAACCTAGAGCACCCCCTAGTGTAGCTTTTCCATAATCCACAAGCTCAACAAAATGTGTTTTTGTTGACGGTGTTTGTAACAATTGTCAAATGTCAAAATTCTGCAAGCCAAAGTGCAGCAACATAAGGACGGTATTTTCCAATAACAGATTTATTTTCTGAAAATTAAGAACAAAATTTATTATAAAAGGAAAGCTACTCAGATCGCCACCATCTAAGAACGGCGCTGTGACTTTCCCACACAATATAATTTTAGATATCTGAATGGACAAACCTTTAAACTCAAATTTTCCCTGTATTTAATCCTAAGAGATCAGTTTGGAATCATTTTTAACATGCACTTTAACACAGCCCAACTACTTTTTTGGGCAGTAACATTTGGATAAATTAGTAGTTTTACAACACCCAAGTTGACCTACGATCTTTCTCTCAAGCTAGAAGGCAAAGATCCCACTTAGATTTTGGAGGGCTGAGTGCGATCTGAGGCCTGGCTCGGCATCCAAAGAAAATCCTTGGCTAAATCCTAATGTGCGTTTCCATCCAGACTCGTCTAAATGTTAGTGATTAAAAAGGGAGATATGAGAGCCGAGGCGTTTCTGCAATCTTGCACATCCTAATTTGGTACTAGGGGAGTTAACGCACCTGCCAGCTTCCTGCTGACGAGGGTGATTTCTCAACTGTTGTTGTTCGTGCCGTCAGTTTAAGGAAAGGTGAAGACAGTGAGATAGGGAGAGAAGTCTAGGCTGGGCAAGACAGAGCAAACACACACACACACACGCACAAACGGATCTCAGGCTGCTGCCAATAAGAGGCAATCCTAACATGTGAAAATGTTGACTGCTTGATGATTGATGGTAGTTATTTGTGGCTTTCTAACCCTCCTCCCCTCCTCTTCCTCCTTTTTCTTCGTCCTCCCCCTCCTCATCATCCCCCTCTCCTCCTCCTCCCCATCTTTTTACAGCCCCCCCCACCCCCCACCCCCTTATGAAAATGTGAAGATGATTAATAATATGTAATGTTGCATAAACAGCCTGCTGTCCATCACTCCTGCGTTGTCTGACATTTTTAAAAAGCAGAACTGAGGCCTAATACTTTGTGTACTCTCCAAACCGGTTTTAGGGTAATATACATGAAACAAACAAGACATAGGTAATATATAAACTCATAACAAATATATGCAACATCCCTGAAGATATTAATAATAATCCATTAGACCTTGAAACATTTTCATTCAGGAAATAAAACTTGTGTAAGAAAATTTGGATTTGTCTCATTATTAAGGTCTATATTTAGATGTGCGAAAGACATAAAGACATGAAAATGAAAACAAATGAATGAGCAACAGAGCCGTTCTATTACTGCCACACTGCCATCTCTCCATCCATCACTGGCTAACACTGTGCACTGAAGTCAGCGTGTGTCTGAAGGAGGAAGAGGAGGAGGATAAGGAGAGAGGAAGACGAGGGACATCAGAGGCCACAGTGCAAGCTCCTCATCCATCATTCTGTAAGACCAAACTTTAGAAGCAAAGGAAAAGGGCGAGGGGAGAGGCCGAGAAGAGATGTTTTCTCAGAATGATTCTTTGCTTCCTTCCACTTTTCCTCAAGTAATCAATGAGTCAAAACTATGCCCTCGATGTTCCAACAGCACAGGAATTTCTCCGTTTCTGTGACTCAATCGCTACAACTAACAGTCGTCGCCCCTTCTGGCCAGCCCGCTACACCATCCTTCCTCTGGCTGGTCTACAGACAAACGGGGGAAGGGTCAAAGAGAGAGAGAGCAAGAGAAGGAGGAGGGAGGGACAGAGGGGGAGACAAGACAGGACAGGGCCTTTAGTCTAGAGATCATTACCTTTACATTATTAATGTATGGCCAAACCACAAAGGACATTCGCAGACAATGAGCAAGAGAGCGACTGCTTCTCTGCTCTTTACACCAGAACTCATAGAAAAGGTAGATCTCAGGATGTGTGGACCTTAACGGCTACTCATAAACAAGTTATTCAGTTAATTGCTTTGCTACAAAATGAATTTCTTACAAATGAAATAATCAGGGCTGACTATCAAACTTCTTCTAAACCACAATCTGTGCATGTCTTTAAATGAATATTTATCCAAAGGTAAATACGCTCAAGAAAACAACAATTAAAATCAAATTACAGTCAAAGAAATCTTTTTCCCAAATGCAAATAAATGCGTGGGGGGGGGAAGCCTGTGTGTTTTGTGTGTATATTCAAGGCATAAAGGCAGGTTTGGCAGACAATTTTGGTGAAGCTGTGAGCATAATTAAGGAGTGTGCTGTGTGTTTCATTAAATGCTCAATATATCTTGTGTTTTCTGGATCATTTAAGCCCCATTACAGAACAGTGGCACTGCTTTAATTTCTAAAGTGCCTTTCAAAGGCATCACCTCAGGCACTTGTTTCTGCTCTGTCACACACACGTATGCACGTGCACACTTCTATATGTATACATCATGTGCACACACTTTTGCTAGCGTGCAAGAAACAGCCCTGCCCAAACACCTGCGTTTTTACTCACATATACAAGAATTTAAAAAAAAAAAAAAAAAATCAGACCCTTCTTATAGTTTAAAACTTTATTTGTCTCCTCTCTGCTCATTATCTGCAACTGTCCCACTGTGTATCCTGCTGCATAACAGATGACGGCAGCCTTGCAGTGGCTGAGGCCACTGTCTTGGCTGCCAGAAGCACTTGACTTGCCAGCTTGGCCGGAGGATGAACTCCCGGAGTAACTGGTGCCAAGGTCAGATTTTCCCTGAGTGTGTTTGTGTGAACACAGGAATACTTGTCCATTTAGCTCGAGGTGTTAATGCTGATGAAGTCTGTTTGGTTACTGTATATTCACTGTTGTTAACATTACAAAAGAGAAAAAAAAAATCCTTCTGTGCTGCTGCAAATTTGAGCTTGAGTGACTGAACGTGAAGGTATGTGAGAAGTGTCTGCTGAGCCAGCTGCAGATTGAAGGGAGGTGGAGGTAAGAGGAGTGTTGTTCAGAGCAATTGATACATTGTGAATAGAGTGGGCTTCCTGTCTGGGTTTTGTGGCTAAGGTGCTAAATGCTTCAGGAAACCAGATACACTTGCACATCCTCTAAACAGATAGAGATCGAGGGTGGAAAGTTGGAGGGGCAAATGGAGTAAGAGCAAAAGTAGCAAAGGTGCCAGTCACTCTGAGGTTTCACTTTAGCCCTCCTGCATCTTCTGTTAGCGCAAGATTATTCAAACTCTTGGCACTATAGCAGTCGCGATGGCAGCTTGAAGTCAAAGAAGGGTTCATTTCTCTGCGAATGCCTTTGTTGTTTGTTCTCCTTCTCCTCTCTAATGAGATGGAATGTGGCTAAATTAGCAGCTGAGAGGCAAAGCTTCATTTACAAGACAATCAAATGATCCTTTACAAAACACACTCAATATGCATTAGATGTCGGCTTTGTGAATATAGGATGGCCTCTTTATGCACTCAAATGAGGAGGGGGGGGGAGTATTTGGATGGTGCACGGTGGTGAAAAATGCCAAACTGAAATCATCCATCACCATGCAATAAAAAGGCCTGCAGCGCTCTGAGTGGGTGAGAGGAGTGAGATGTTTGTAGTGGCCCACTGGGTTTCCCCTCTGTGAAGGAGGGAATGCGTAAATGAACGTGTGAATGTTAAAAAATGTTCTTTTTATTAGACGAATTGCATCATTAAATCACATTATAAAAACAAAAAATGCACCATTAATTTCCTTCCCAAACAGCCGTAAGTACACGTCTCTCTGTCCCAGTGCCCATCTCTGTGTACCCCCATGGGGCGTCAATCTCAAAGCTATTCCATTCCATTATACTGATCAGTCCAGTAGGGCAGATCTATGAACACATGTTTGGGAATGGAGTTAGAAGTGAAGACAAAAGAGAGGGAAAAAAATCAACTTTTTCAACTAATCACGTGTAGGCTTGTTTCGCTGAAACAGACATGCCAGCAAACAGGTAGTATCTCCTTTCCACTTTTTGCCCTTCCTCCAACAGGACATGAAAGGTGGCATGAATAATAGATGAGGGAGGTGATGAGATCAATCAGAGGCTATCAGTCCAGGAGATAGGAGTGGACAGAGTAGGATGTAGATCTGCTGCAGACTAGAACAGCAGGCCTGCTGTCAGTGATAGCAAGAAGAGGCGCAGATAAGCTCTGATCTGTAAAACACCGGGATGTCTTGACTACAGACTCCAAATATATGTACAGAGCAGAATGAGAAACATCTCATCACGAGCCGGCATCCACACCCATCCCCGCATGCATTGACCTCCTGCACCTCTGCATCTCACATCTGTGACAATGCCACCGCTGCATGACAAATGCAAACAAAAGGTTCACCTATTCATCACTGTAGAGAGGAGGGTGGGGCTAATTATACAGCTGTGAAAATTATGACATTCTGCTGTTTGTTTGTCCTCTAAGAGATTACAATGCTGAGGATGAAGGTGTAGAGGGGAAAAAATAGCCCTACAGCTTCTCCTCCTTCATGTGCTCCATGAAGGAGGAGAGACACACATAAAAAGACAGACCCGCTAACACATACACACAAAATACAGTTTGCATCCGTACCACCTCGTCTTTGCTTGCGGGCGTGATTAATCCAGTGCAGCGTGAGAAGATTTTGACCCTAAACAGAAAAGTCCTGTTGAGGCTGCAAGAGGCACTGATTTATGTTGGTACCACTCCATCCACATTAATTATCCCCATGCAGGTGCAGGCCCAAATTCTTCATCCCCCCCAGCTGTACCCGTATGCTGGGATGCACTGAAATACACACACACACACACACACATATAAAGACACAAATAAATAAATAAGGCAAGCGCATGCAGGCTGCCCTCATTGTGGTGCCAGGCTGTACTTACGGTGTCTGGGTGGCACAGAGAACATAGGCCGTCACTGCCGTGAAGGATTGCGCACCCAGATTTAGCACAAATGCAAATAACAAACCAACTGCAAACACGAATGGACGCACACAGAGTTTGTCCTGAAACATGGTTTTCCTGACTTCACTTCTTCTCTGAGAAGCCCTATCATGCTCCAAGAATGCTCCACAGCAAGTTTTAAAGCACTAAAACTGACCTTTAGCGAGTCCAATTTCCAAAGCAACAAAGTTTATTTTAATTTATCAGATGTGTAACTATAATCTATTGTATGGTCATGCTTCTAATAGTGTGCATGGTCCAAATGGTGCTCTATAACAGTTATTACAGTACTAAAATTATTGAAACAATAGTGCAGCTTCAGAAACATACTAGTCACTTCTGCCATCCTGTTCTTTTCTTCTCTCACCCTAACCGATCGCAGCAGATGGCCGCCCCTCCCTGAGCCTGGTTCTGCCGGAAGTTTTTTTCTTTTAAAAGGGAGTTTTTCCTTCCCACTGTCGCCAAAGTGTTTTCTCATAGGGGGTCATATGATTGTTGGGTTTTCTCTGTATGTACTATTGTACAATATAAAGCGCCTTGAGGCGACTGTTGTTGTGATCTGGCGCTATATAAATAAAATTGAATTGAATTGCCACCTACTTCAACATTATCCACTACAACGTATCTGTGATCCTCCCCTCCTTTATTTCTTTCCCTTTTATTGGTTTTGTTCTGAAGTTATTGTCCCAGGTGTCACCAGGCTTGCAGTTACACCTGGGTTTGTGTCTGCATGTGTGTCTGTGTGGTACAAGCAGCTCTACCACTGTGTTTCCCACCACTGTGCTAACAGAGCTAGTGGTGTGTGATGTGTCACTGAGAGCTCAACTCATTATGGCCTACATTAGCACCCTACCTCGCCCTGATTACTCCCCTGCTGAGCTGAAATCCACAGTACAAATGTGTTTGCCTGTGTGCGAAATCACGACGAGGCAGAGGAAGTGAAAACGAAACACAGGGAGAAAGAGAGAGAGAGACCTTTTTACTTTAGGATGAACACTGTCTCTTCATCCCTGTGACAGCTTCCTCATTTTTCTAATACAAATGGCTGCCAGTGCTGGTCGGCATGCATCAGGAGCTTGGGAGTGGGCCCCATCACTGCTGCTCTGTCGCTCTCATTTATTACCCAGTTTGTTTGCACTCTTATCCGCGGCCTTGCCCTGCCGGCCCATCCATCAACACACAGACACACTCAGGCACACATGTATACATTTCTACCCACCGACTGTCAGCACATAGTATTCCCGAGTATGAAACACACAAACATATATATGTACATAACGCTTTCCCATTTACATAAGCTTTATATACTTATCTTCACACCAATGTGATTGTAAGGGTATATTACAACACACACATAGATCAAATGGCGAATTCTCCCACATGTCTTTTCCCAGTCATGCCACTTCATCACTGCCATCTGTTCTTTAGCTCGTTTTCTTTCCCAGCTCTCATTTTCAATACGTAAAGACTATCTCCCAATCACAAATTCCCAAGAAGAGAAGTATGTGAAAGAGCATGGTGCTGGTCAAATCCTGTTTTATCAGTATCTGTCAATATGCATAATCTTACTGATTCATTAATCAATAACACCAAGAAAGCCCTAAAACAGATTTCCTCAGGGGATCTTTGCACATGCTTGCACAGAGGAAAAGTGTGTAAATCCAGCCGATCACAACAGCAACACTTTTATAATGACTGGGAGAGCGGAGGGGGTTATCTTTGTAGAAACAGAGTGTAGAAACAAGTGCAATTTAAGCATTATTTTTTTAAATATGTAAAATGTACGCTTAAACAAATTGGCAGCTCTAAAATACTAAACCATTTTTAATCTAAAATTAAAACATCAAGCATATTTAAGGACCTTTTAAGTTTTATCTTTCATACAATTAATCAGAAACACGTTGTCTGTGAAATTAGAAACATTTTATAAAATATTATCTAAATCTGCATATTTTTGCATGAACTGTGTTTTTTGTGAAAATATGCAAAAAAATATACCCCCGATGGCTACACTGAGAAACCTCTGACCAAGTGGAGGCTTTTAAAAGTTTTATCCATTCTGAATCCACTGTTTAAATCACAAATTTAATGTGATCCCTCCAAACCTTCTAATTTAAGCTAATTTGTTGACTTTTAAAAGCTTCCAGAGTAAATTTTGAAATTCAAGAGTAAATTTTAAAATGCTAACAACCAGAAAATCCAGCGAAAATTTGTAGGCTGTAAGGACGGCACAGTTTGGAGATTAAGTCCACTTCACACTTCCACATATAACCTCAAAGTTGAACAACTTCGGACACAGGGTCAAAGACATTTGTTTAAAATATGTTTAAAAAAATAATGAATTATTTAAAATAATTAAAATAGATTTAATTTTGGCCTGTCATCAAGTTAAATTATTCAATGATTACTACTAAAATAAAGCGTGATGTTCGTCATTTCAAACCATCAACACCATGAATGAAGTTGCTCCAGCATTTTACATTTGGACACTATATGTTGCTTGTTTGCACTGTAGAGCCCCAGTGTGTTTAACAGACTGTAGATAGAATAGTGAGCAGACTATTGTGTCATTTAAACACAGTGTATGAGCTATAGCTCAAATAGAATACCCCTAAAAGAAGGAGGACTAGATCATTGGATAAATTATTAAACAAGTATTACAAATTAAATTTTACCGAAAACGTTAAATGCACCTACTATTCAGTGCACTAGACAGCACCGAGACCGAAACATAGATTTCCCATGCTGTCAAGGTCACACCACTGAACAAAAACCCATCACCTTCCTGTTAAGTGCTACTTCACTAAAGCCATATTTTTCTTTTCTAGGGACAGATTAGCCAGAGATAATCAATAACGTTAATTATGTTTAGTGGAGGTCTTACCTAAATAGACAGTTCAAGTGGGAAATGTTAAAAAAATAAAGGTTGATTCTTTACACTGAGTAAAAAATTCACAGTACAAATCCTTATAAAACTTTGTGGTTTACATAACCCATTTATAACAGTGACGTATTCGTCTTTCATATGCAAATTAAGCACGAGGGGGACTTGATGAAAAATACTGATCTGCTTCATCATTAAGATATTTTCACATTCAAACCAATCACTGTGTGACCACACATACACAGTCTCCCCACACAGACACACACACGCACACAGACTCACACAGAGCATGTTTTGGGGGCCAACTGCCAGCAAATGAAGGATCTCCTTCCCAATTCACTTGTTATTGTGCTGTCTGGGTGACAAGTATACCTATAGAGTGAGTATTTATTTCCGGAATGTTTTGTTCCGTTTTCCTGCAATGATGAATGTTTCTTTTATAAATCCATCGCCAGGCCTTTTAAACCATAAACAATATTTCTCGAGCCCAGATTCCTTGTGCAGCAGTCTTGGGGAACCTTGAGATTTCCAGGCTCTGATTTAATGGCTCGTAATTCTTGAAAGGCAATCCTTCTTCACCCTCCGACGCGCAGATGCACTATCATTCGGGCAGCCCACCATGCTTGCCCTGTGCTCCACTCCGGCTCCCCAGGCCAGTCCAACGCCAGATAAAACTATTCAGCTGGAAACAGCACCAGGTCCCTTCCATCAGTGGCACTGGATGATCTGCTGGGGGCTGACAGGGCAGGGCTTCCTGGTACAGTTTTTTTGCAGACTGTGTGAGGAATGCTGCTGCTGAATCTTAGACATCTACTCTGATGTGCGCTAACGGATCGGTGAGAACAAGAAGATGATTAGTACGACACCTGACTAATTAAACAATATAATAAAAGGTGTCCTTTAACTCTTTACCCCTTGAAAGCCTACCAATCGAAACCTTTGAAACCCTTCTTGATAACATGGGGTTTATATCATATTTCAGGCCTGATTATAGAACAAAGTAACTGGGTTTGCAATGGAACTCAGTGAGGATGTTGTCTGTCTCAGAAAAATCTGGAAACTATTCTAATGGTCGTTAAATCACATCATTATTAATATATCATGAAGTGTCAAAACCTATCATTAAAGGTACAGGGGAGGTGGTGAAACATTGTCTCTAAGGCAGCACAGAGTTCAGAATGATAGGCTTTGCTACTCTTGTTCTTATGATGACTGAAAGAATTAGAATCCAGGCTCAGACACACTCTAAATAATGGACTCCTGTTTACACTAGGACACAGTAGCAAAGCCTATCACTCTGAACTCTGTCCTGCCTTAGAGACAATGCTTAGAGTCATGTGTCGTCTGCCCATTTTCAACATTATCTGTTTGGTGCACAAAGTACTTCAGCGTTTACTGGCTAAACGTAGGAGACTTAGGAAACAAAAATGTGGAATAATTCAAAAGCAATGTCAAAATTAAGAGTAAAAAGTTGATAAAGACCAAGTACTGCACAATAAAAGGACACCAGCGTGGATTAAATATTAGCCTGTTCTGAAGGAAGGTTGGGCAAAACAGAAAAAAAATTATTAAAGCTTTCTTTCGCATCTGGATATAACATGAGACAATTAAGCACCAACATACAGAAAACATAACCTGGTGCTTCATGCTGTTTAACAAGCTTATAGCAATGATAACTAAACATGATCCTTGATAATGCCTTCAGACACTGCAGACATGCAGCTCAGCTTGTCTCCACAAGTCTGTGCAGTATTTAAAAACAATAATCAATTGGTGGTTTTTAATGGCAGAGGCTGTTAAAACATTACTGAATTCCACATCAAACTAAACTTTGCCTTACCCCTTCTCTAGATGCCTTTTATTGTGGTGGCACGTGGCAGAGGTTAAGCTGATTTTAAAATATGCAATAAAAGCACCCCAGCAAGTCAACTAAGTACAAGAGGAAAAACAACAGCAAGTTAAAAAAGCAATCATTAAGCTGGTATCACTAATTGTGTTCCTTCCTCTGCTCGTGTATAATCTCTGGTTCCTTGCTTTGCCTTCATTAACAATGGATGAATTAATTAGAAACCTTCACAGGATTTCTGCACAGTGAACCCAGGAGATAAAAAACATCCTATTCCTCAGACCTGCTCCTTTCCTTCTTTTTTCTCTTCCGCACTCTCTCCTCCCTCTGCTCTTAATTGTATTGTTTGCTTGTTGTGTCGATAGCAGGATTAATTTCACTATAGATCAGGATTATTGACCTTCTCGTCAATGTTATTTCATTTCTGTAAGGTGCTAATTATAGGGAACAGGGGAAAGCAAATTGCACTGTAACTTGCCTCACTTGCTTTCCAATAAAACAGAAAGAAAACAACATTAATTTTCTCTTAGCTGCTTTCCTTGGCGAGGTAAATTCAAACATTATCGCCCTATCTATGACAAATAGAGGGGGCGCTGTTAGCGACTGCTTTACTTGATTGGTTAACTTTATATTCACAGCACTGTTGATTACTCTGACCTATTCCTCTCCGACAAATGCCATTCTTGTCACACTGCTCCCTTCTTGGTTCCCTCTCTTCATTTCAGAGAAGGGGAGGGCACAGTTCATAAACAATTAACCGGCTGGATAAGTGATACACTCAAGCGCTAACAGACCTGAAAAACATTGTGTTAAATTCTGGTAATTGACTGGAGGGAGGTGAGCACCAGGCCACTGAGACTGAGCAGGCAGTATCTTAGAGCTGGTGCTGAGGAGGGGGGAAAGGGCGGTGGGTGACACTTTTGAACCATCATAATCTCATGAAAGGTGACAGAGGGGCCAACTTTTTTCAAGGGGAACGTGAAAGGCAACTGTATAAATGTCTTTGAATAGCCAATTACAGCCAACAAATCAAAAAAAGGTCTCTAAGTCCAGTAATTATGGTCGTTTTGTGATTGAATCTACTTCCAAAGGTCTACCCAAGTACAATGAGCCCTAAGACCCTCTTATCCACCCTTTTCTTCCCCTCTCCACCCCTCCCTTCTCCAGCAGTCCTCTAATGAACTGAAAGGTCAGAGCACTAATAAAACTATTAGCAGAAATGAATCTCTCAGATGTGTTAATGCACTTTTAATTCCTGTTAGCAAATTTCATCCCCCAGCAGTTTGCTGCCCGCTAATGAGAAATAAAACGCCCCGCTCTAGGGAAGGGGGATGGGGGGAATGGGTCGATGCTCCGGCTACTCCATAGCAGACTCCATACGCACACACACAAGTCATATACACTAACACTGCACCTTACACCACCCTGGATGTGCTGGATGTTATTCACGGACCGAGGCCTGTTTTCAGCCCTGTGATTCTGCAGGGTTAATTAAAGAGCACATCTCCATCTGTTCTCATTCAGCCTCAGCTCAGTCTCTTCCCATCAAGCACACAAGACAGCCTCACACACACACCCAAACACACACAACTGAATCATGTTATGACTCTGCTGGCGCTCTTCGACACAAAGACAAGAAACTTGACAGTATGGTTTTCACAGGGACACAGATAAACATGCTGGGACTTAAAGACATCATCTGAGCTCTCACCCTTTCCTGACCTGACTAATGAGGTACAGACAGATGACGTGACCCTGATGTCAGAGCTGGAGAATATACAGCCACTGTAGACAAGATGTCCCCTGTGTTTATGTCAATGTGTCTGTCAGCTCAGCTGCCACATATGACCTTTCCAAGGAAACCAAGTGGGCTTTTTTCAGTAAATTTTTCCACTTACAAGATGCATATGCTAGTGGAAAAAGTCAATTTGAGCAACTAAGTCCATTAGTAAATAATTAATGTATTACTGCTCTTACAGCTGGAAGCAGGCAAAATGTGTTCAGAAGTTGGATTTACTGAGTCAGAATCTATGAAACATATATCTGAAATATGACTACAGCACTGTACAGCAGTCTTGAAGCAGACTCTGATGAGCTTGAAAGTCAATATTTGGTGTGACCACCTTTATTTTTCAGCACAGCCTGAACAATAGTAGCAAAACTTTCTTGCAATTTCTTGTTTCTCTGGTAGTTTTCAGGAGTAGTTCTCCCGGCTTCACAAGAGTCACAAAACAAAACCTGAACTTTTTAGAAGGTTTGAGTCTCATTACATGTGGAATTAAACCAACACGACATTTCATAAAAAGAGCATCGTGCCAACAGTCAAACATGGCGATGGTAGTATGATGGTCTGGGGCTCCTTTGCTGCTTCAGGACCCCAA
>VUQR01036036.1:220759-237100 GCA_015108515.1 Hemichromis elongatus
CCACCTTCCTTCTTTCTTTGCCCCCCCCCCCCCCACCTTTTCACAGAAGGTTAAGTGATAAACTGGCATTTATAGCATTGCCTGCCAAGTAACACGGGTTAGAGAGCACACTGAGAAACTGACCGTGAAATAATAACAAGCGAGTGTAGGCAAGAGATTTTCTATTAACACAAGGGGAGATGAGTTAAAAGGGTTGCTGGCTATGTGAAGACCAGGTTCTTCAACAAAACTGCCCCGCTCTAACAGCCTCCCCCCTCCCCTGCAGTACCCCTGTGCAAACTTATCAGACTGCAGCCATGAAGGAGCTTGAGCACCAGCTAGTGGTAAAGCCGTTTCACTGCCAAGACAGTCCTCACCAAACACATTAATCATGACCAGGGGAGTGTAAAATTCAATCGGCTCCTTCCATCCATTTCATGTGAAGCAGACTGAAGGCCGGCCTTGTAGTGCCTGAGAAAGGAAGGATGAAAAAAGGAGGAAAAAAGAAAAAGGAGCTCCCTACACTTCATCAGAACCCCTACTTCATAACAAATGGAGTGTCTCTCTGGCGGAGGAGTGCCATCAGAAACACGCGTTCTCTCTATCCATTTAATTCCGGCAGTGGAGGAAGGGTCAGGGAGGGAGCAGTGGGTGCGTGTTCTGCTCTCCGCTCGCCGCTTCGCCAGTCACACAGTAAACTACCTTTTAGGAATTGTTTCTCAATAAGAAATGATCAGTCCATTTATCTGCACCAGGCGGGCCTGTCTCCTCACCCAGACCCCCAATATTTTTCGTTTGACCTGATCAGGGCTATAAACTAGACCGAGACACTTTCAATTTGTCACCCGAGGAGGCCTCTGCAAGTCCCACGCTACTGATTGCATCCTCCCTCCCAAATGTAAAAATTCCTCCTGTGCTTGAAGGCTCTTTTTTCCCCATGCATACAGCCGCTTGGAAATAAAGCCTCTGTGATGCTATAAAAAAATATTCAGAGAGATAATCGCATACGTATCTCGCCGAACATGTTACTTCTTATAATGAATATGGTCAGATAAAATAGGTGCTAGTAGTTGAACAGATTATTCTTCAAGATTTTGCATGTGACTGCAAAAATTCCTATCTCTGCACGAGCACGCTAATTACCATCTTGTGTCGCACTCTTTTTAAATGCACCAACTATAGAAGCGTTCCCTTTTTTTTTAAAATAACCATATTATCAAGGTAATGACAGCAATGAGCATCAACCTCTAAGTGGATTCAACTTTTTGACTGTGTAAGTATCATGAAATGGTTAATGTTTAACAACATTTACTGAGAAAAATCTTAACGGATTCAAATAACAAACAAGAATGCATTTTCCAATATTTGGTCAAGCCACGCAGTAAATACGTAAAATATTAACGTCATCGCATTTCTAATCATAAACCTAATCTTAGTACACCGCGAACCTCTTTGACAAACAAAATCTTGCAAAAGCTGTAAAAAAGCACTCATTACCAATTAAGTGGGGAAATATTAACCACAATGTTTTCTTTCAAAACACGTCTAAACTTTGAACGGGGGGTAATTACAAGTCACACATGGCTTGCTTTCCCATCAAGCGCTTTAAAACAGTTAAACATTCTTTGAATTGGATGGAACATGTCAATGATTTTTTGACAGTGCTGAAATATGGCGAGGAACGCTCAACCACATACGCACAACCTGTTCAAAACTGCTGCCTCGTCCGAGTCACATGCATGCTATTAATCACTGATACCTCCGGCTGTCAGCTAACATGTATGTGGTTATACAACACTAATGGGCAACTGAGTGGAACAGAAAAACACGTGTAGTAATGTAGCCTTTCATCTCTTACTTGTTTTTGTCCTCCGCGAAGATGTCAGGTAGAGAAATTCATCATTCCCCTCAGTTGACAGTGGGACAGAAACACCATAGCTTCATGAACCGCACCACGGAAGAGCCTTAAAACAAAGAGCACACAAAATGCATAAGACTCAACAGCAGTGCCTTTGTGACAATGGGACTGAGCAAACAATGTTGTATGGGCATCGCTTATTTTACACCTTGATTAATAAACAGTGATTTAGTGTTTTATAAGACACTCAAGAGTCGACAGAACCTGGCGCCACTAGATAAAAACAGAGCAGAGGTGGGTTAAAAAAAGGCAAGAAAAAAATAAAAGCAATCTGATTTTTAAAAAATGAATAACAGGAGGTAATAGAAATTATAGCATTGGCTTTATATACAGTAATTAATGGATATATTTGGTCAAATGAAGAAGTCCAGCGATGCAACTAAGGGCTAAAAATCTGGCTTTTCTTTCAGCTTCAAACAACAATACAAAACCATATATGAATATATAAATTATATTAATATTGGATCTTATACTAGGGATTTTACCTTATAATATAAAGTGGCTTGAAATAACTGTTGTTATGCACTGGCGTTATATAAGTGAGGTAAAATTGATCCATTTGTAGACTAAGAAAGTATTTAGTTTAAAAAGAACGCTGCAGTTTAAATGCTGGGCATCTCTGTGGAAAGACCGAGACATTATATGCATTTCCTGAAATTCTCATTTATCCCTGTTTTAAAGGACTCACCTGTACTCCCAGCCTTTAGATAGGGAGGGGACTTTCTATTTCCTTCCACTGGGTGACTCACCTGCCTATACATACTAAGAACATGCAGAAAAAAATCAATTAGAAAAATTAATTAGAAATTAAATAAAAAATTTTTTTAAAAACTTAGCTCATTCATTTTGCTTCTGGTCAATTTTAAACTATTGTTTTGTTGTGATTATTTACAGCAAGGAAAGATATGTGTCTGCACCAATCCCCACTCTGGCACTGGCGCTGCTACTGCAAGTATGTAAGCTTTCATCCTCGCCCTCATTTCTACTGTAAACTTCAACTCTTTCTCAGCATGCTTAGTTTTGTTATCAAACCACAACCACCTGCATTCACTAATAATAAATGTGCAGCACGGATTAGCCTGAAGACTCGAAGCACAAAATCAGGCTTTCAAACAAAAATAAATGCTGTGCAAACCTTTCGTGCGTAGTCCTGTAATTTTGGGACCCTGTTATTGTTTGTTTAACTATAAGTCCTTCATAAAGTTTACCGTGGTACAAGCTACAGCCTGAAAGTTATTATCATTATTGTTTCCTCTTAAATCCGTCAGTCAACATTAGCAGCATCAGACTAAATGCATCACTTTAGGTAAGCATTGCCATAAAACAAACAAGCTACATTACTAGCTAAAAGCTTAACGGCAAAATAGTTCAGTAAGCAATAAAGCGTGGATGCTGTAAACAACATCTTAACTTTATACCTTGTCTGTGTTGGAGCACAGTCTGGGGGAGCACGTAAAGATGGCGCCTGCTGCATAGCCTGCATGTCAGGTGTGTGCTGTATCTGAAGCACCTGTAAAACGCTCACCTGCCATTCAGCGGAGTCTTTTTATGCTACACCGGGTTTCTAGCTTGACCCCACATTTCCCCTTGTTCCAAACGTGCTCGTTTAAAAGTAGCTTGTATTGTATTGGCAATGTGTCGTTACAAGTCTCAGTTAAACAGCCTAAAGCTGGCTGTGGGACAAAATAAGAGAAGACAAGATAATCCTGAGGGGAAACTCTTTAGCCTTTTACATGCTCTGTTTTTCATACATCAGAAAATGAAAACATTTAAATAACAAATATGTTGTATAATAGAGAGACGTGTCCTCTAGAGTGTAACATTTCAAAGCCAATATAGTGAAGGTCTTATGATGGTAGAGAGAGGATGGAAGTTTCAAGTTAATAATATTGACTGGCTAATATAAAACTTTGTAGCTGAAGATTTTCAAAAACTAATGTTTTAATGGTATATCATACGCAGTCCGAAGTACTTCAAAGGACGTAAAATTATTGCTCTTAGAAGTTTCATGTTCTTACATCAAATTATTCACATTATTTGAACCCTTGGACCGTTCCAGCCTCACTATGAACTACAAAGAGGTTTGATTATTTTTGTTTGATAGGTTTTTCTTTTGTGTATTGTAAAGTTTTTTATGCAACAAATATATCCCAAAAAAGGAGGCTGTGACATGTTGTCTCGATGGTCTTGTGGTATCTAGTAACAAGTAAATGTAGCCCAAAAAGCATTTACTGCACATCCCTAGAAGTTGGAGGAAAGTTTAAAAAAGGAGCCATTTTTAAATAAAGCAAACAGAAATGTCTCAGTTAAAAAGACCGTACATCTGTGCCAAATGCTCTTAAATATACTCATGCAGTGTCTACTTTTCCGACGTGTACGCAGATTACTGCAGCTAGGGCCCAGGCGCTCATCAGACCGCATCTTCAAATGATCCACAAAGCAAGTTATCACAGCAAAAGCAGCCACTTAAAGCATACGCACTTGCCACAAGCGGAACAAATATACATAGAGACACTGATAAATGCCCCTGCACTTACTGATGAGCTTCTGAATAATTGTGCCTTAGCAGCACTGTTTGCGGGGCAATGGTGACACCCCCCGGCGGACACACGCACTGCAGCAACACCAGATAACCCTTTAAAGCCTGAAACATTAAATAAGTTAGCAACTTTAAATTTTCTGATAATTAAAAGTCTATATATGAACATTAGTTTGCACATATGCTACATCAGGCTTTTTGGGGGGTAATTTATTCTTCATAAATTTATTGTGGGATTTATTTTGGCTTTTCGAGAAGCGATAAACAATATATATATGTCTCAAAAAAGTGAGCACATCAAATGACACTCAGCACTTAAGTGTATGACAGTAAGGCTTTATTTGATGATGGGAGGAAGACATGGCAGGTGGTAGGTTGTATCTCAGAGGTAAGCTGTTACACGGGTCTACAGATTACTGGTTTGGCTGCGTACATACTCAGTGTCTGCACAAAATGAGAGTGAACAAGTCACCTCAGATATTTTCATCTGCAACAAGTCTACGAGGTGATCTTAAATGTATAGGTCTACATCAGAGTACCACTTAACATGCAGATACTTTTATTGGTATAGTAATCTAATTTGAATTTATTTGCCTACCTACTGTTTGGTGTATTGTTTTGTTTGCATCTACAGTTATAACCTTAAAAAACATAAAACAAAAAAAAAACAGGCATGCAGATGTAAAATTTGGTGGCAGGAATGACTCCACTGGTTTGATCCCAGCAGAGTATAATATCAAAACCTTTATTATACATCTCACTGAAGCTTTCAGGGCCAAACACCTCGAAAGGAAAACAAAAAGACAAACTCAAAGACATACATGTGGAATGTAAAAACCCTTTTACTTAGACAATACTGATGGATACAAAAAAAACAAAAAAAAAAAATTAAAAAAACAGCCTTTTTAAAACTATGAAACCGTATGAGAGCAGTTCTAATGGCTGAAGTCAGATGTTTGCTACAGTGTCTTTTGAGGCTTTGGATGCACTTTACGTCATCACAAGAACAAATGGCACTTCATTATTTGTTTTAATTTCACAGCTTTTCATTTACAATGTTTGGGTGTAATTTTTTTTTTTACCTTACATCTACAACACGCTGTCAAAATAAACTGGCACAAAGTGGTGACAAGGCCACTATGTCTGAGCTATACTGCAGTCGAGCGGTAAGAGAGTGTAAAACGAGAATCCAAAAGTAATGTAATCTTCACAGTATCAGTATTGGAGGATCTCAGGCTGACTGAAAAAAAAAAAAAATAGAGTTTTGCTGTAAATGTGTTGAAAATGTATACCACTACATTCTGTATGAAGGAAAGGAAATTTATAAGACATCAAAATTAAATCTGAGCTTAAGTAAACTAATTTAAACATAAAAGGCACCCACTTTATGGGGAAAGCAAATTAACTACAAACAAACAAAAACATGCTCTTAAAGGGCACATCCTCACAGACCAGTGTCTTCTATTATCCATCCACAACAGGAAATAAAATATAGCACTTAAAACAAACAAACAATAATGTAGCCTGGGACCAGGTGTGGACGGGCCTGTGGCACCGAAGCCCTTCCCTGGACCTGAGCCTGCTATGATTATATATACACACACACAGATATATGAATGAACTACGTGACCGTCCCAGAATGGACACCAAGTCAGGCACAGCCTGGACTCATTTCACATTCATTAGCGTTTACTCCCATAGACTGAATATGAAGCACAGCCAAAACCGAGACACTCTCAAATGAAGCAAGTTCTAAATGTTTACATCAACATTTAAATTATACCGCTTAATCCCATTGTAGCATGGCCACATAGTGTAGACGGGGTTGTGCAGGTGGACAATAAATATACATTTATATATATATTACATCTTTATATACAGTGAAAGGGAGAAGCGGCACAGTGGTAAATTATTCTTCCTCTTTTGTGGTGACGTGATGAGATTTAGAGGACCCTGGATCTCTTGCTGGCCAGCGAGCCATGCTAAGGGACACACAATATAAAAATACAGAATAGAGTTAGCTGTGAGTTTGTTCACACACTGTTGAAATAAAACCCGAAATTCCAAAGAAGTTGTTACACTATGTAAAATGTAAATAAAAACAGAATGAGCTCTGTGAGGAGACCAGCTGCTGGCCTTCTTTGAGGAATATTGTCCAATCCTTGTCTTATGGATGATTCTTGCAGCAAAACAGTCGTGATCTTTGTCACATTTTTCATTTCGTTACCGAATATTTCCAGTCACTGAAAGGTCTGAACTGCAGACAGGTCAGTTCAGCACAGACTATGAAGCTGGTTAAATGCATGGCCTTCCTTTAAAAACACGTTATATGGATCGGAGCATATGTTGCTCTAAAGCTTATAAACGTAATTCAGCATTGATGGTCCCTTTCCAGATGTGCAGGATACTGTGCCCGTTTGCACGCCGATGCCATTAGAGATGCAGGCTTTGAACTGAGAGCTGGTAACAAGCTGGATGGTCCCTCCTCTTTAGTCTAGAAGCTGCAGTGTATTTGGGTTTATGTGCCCACAGAACAGTTTTCCACTTTGCCTCAGTCAATTTTAAATGAGCTCTGGCCCAGAGAACATGGTGGTATTACTGGATCGTGATCACACATGGCTTTAAACTGCATCTGTGGAGGGATTGGTGAACTGTTTTCACAGACAATGATTTCTGGAAGTGTTCCTGAGCGAATGCCATGACACACTCACGCCTGTTTTTGGGTCACGGTATCTAAACTTGAGAAGACTGAAGACCCCAACTGGTCGCAGCAGATGAGCCTGGTTCTGCTTGATGTTTCTTATGGTTAAAAGGGAGTTTTTCCTTCCCACTGAAAGTGCTTGCTCATAGGGGGGGTCATATAATCGTGGGTTGTAGGGTCTATCTTACAATATAAAGCGCCTTGAGGCAACTGTTGTTGTGATTTGGTGCTGTACAAATAAAACTGAATAGGATTGAATTGAACAGAACTCACTTGAATGAGTGACGAAACATTTCTCACTGAAAACGCTTCATCAAGATTCACAGTGGTGCAGAGATTTCTCCAGATTTCACCAGAATCATTTGATACAGATGATCGAATCAAATTATTTGCAATTTTTAGTTGAAGACGATTATTCTGAAAATCTACAATCTGTAGGCACAGTCCCAGTTAACTTAATTAGTTGCAAAGTATTCCTCCACCTGTTTCTTTTTACTTTTCCAGTTTTGAGACACGTTACGGCCAACAAATTCAAAATGAGCCATGTTATGTTCTATTGTGAATAAAATAAGGGTTTACGAGATTTGCGCATCATTTGTATTTACATTTTTTACACAGCATCACAACTCTTTTACAACTGGGATTAAACAAATATTATAAACATAACACAACAATTATTGCATAATATATATATTTGAGCTTAATAACAAATAATACGCTGGAGTAAGTCAGCTTCAATTGTTTGACATACCTTGGCTTGCTTGTAAAAGTGAGGGGCCAACTCAACCAGCCAAGAGGACTCAACAGCAGTCACATCACGCATGTAGTATTTTGATGTCTGCACCACTTCATTGAAGACAACCCTGCAGAAAACAACACAGAAATGTTTACAGAATGTTTCTCTTAAACATGTCCAAAAACAAGATACTTTTAGAAACATTTTGGCATTTCAGCTCTCCGCAAAGTCTAAAGATCGCTGATAACACTTTAGCAGCTAAAAGAATGTACACTCACCACTTTGGAGGTTTCTCTCCGTAAAGCACAGAGTTTGGGTGAATGTGAAGCTCACGATCGTCTCGTAAAGTCCTGGCAAAGGAAAAAGAATGACGGAGTGCACCAAGTGGTTTTATAAAAAGCATGAAAATGGGAAAACTGAGACTCTTAATAAAGCGACAGAGGTTTGTCCCTACCGGTAGGAACCAGAATGGTGAATGCGAGCCGCATTAGCAAAAAATCCAGAGACGATGCACTTCAAGATCACGTCTGGATCACCTGTGCGAGACACGCATCAGGAAGATTAAACTGAAACAGCTTAAAAAACAGCAGACTTTGTGCCTAAACAGTCAGAATGTGTCTTGGACTGTATGCGTATACTCTGCGGGTACAAGCTCAGAAAGAAAACGCGTACCTTCACTGGAAGTCCGCGGCACTTTAAACTTGTTCATGAGGCGCCGGAGCTGCTCTCGTACGGTCACAGCTCGCAGCAGACCCTTGTAGTTGAGAAAATGCTCCTGACACCACTGGGAGCTTTTCTGGTGCTGCCGGAAAGAAGTAAAAGCACAAGGTCAGAGTTGACTTTACTCCTGGCTTTTGCAAAGTTCGTGGCCACAGTCTGAGGAATGTGCACATGTGCGCTCACAACTATACCTTAATGAATGCTTCATACACATTCAGCATGGTGAGGTGGTCTCCTTCTGCTACTGCAAACTTCCTGTGCTCACGGGCCTGCAGGCAGAGATAGCAGGAAAAAAAATTGGATAATTGTTTTGCTGACTTAGCATTTCTGCTAAAAATACAACATGCTCCTTCTGAGGACCAGTTTCCACTTACAGCAGCTTTCTTCTGATTGGGTGGCACAGAAAATATATTCTGAATCTGCATCATTGCTGCTATGGTAACAATCTCTTTGGAGCATCCAAAGTTTCCCGACTCTAGGAGCATCTTAGCAAACATGGGGCTGAGGGGAAACTCTGCCATCCGCACACCCATGGGATCAGTCAAACGGCCGTAATGATCCAAACCTGCCAAGAGACACAAAATAAGCAACGAGTTTGCATTTTGCACAAGACAGTTCAACTCGAAGACGCTTGTGAGTGCAGGATTTTGAAAGTTAGTCCTATAGTTGAAGGACAAACTTTGCTTTTCCACTATTTCACATATTTTGTTTCTTACCTCCCAGAGCGTAGAGAAGCTCCAGTGCCTGAACCATAGTCTGAGCTGGAGGAGGCTAATAAATCATAATAAAAAGAAAGGCAATTTTTAGCACATTTACTCTATTTACTCTAAAAGACACAATGGAGTGGTCATTAGCACTCTTAGGAGGCCAGGACATCTTTAAAAACACAAACTGCTTTCATTTTATAGTTGCTATGCACATTTCTCTTTCTAATAAAAATGTAAACTACGATTCCTTTCACAGTGGGTGAACACATCACAGCTATTCTGTGGATTCAAAGCAAGCCGCTCACAGAGAGAAAGCTGAACCGCAGCACGTTGTCGATGCCCAACGCTTTGAGCTGCAGGATGACAGGGGCCAAATTGGAGCGCTGCATCTCTGGCACAGTGGAAGCAGGCAGTTTCTCAAAGTCCTCCTCTGACAAAGGAGCAGCAGCGATAAAGTGGACAGGGAGACATGCAGAGACAAGAAACGAGAGGGCAGGAGAGTTCTAATGAACAACAATGTAAATAAAAACACGTTTATCACGTGTATCGTATGGCTGGAGGTTCACACATACCCGTGTACAGTCGAAAGCATTTCCCAGGTCGGTTGCGTCCGGCTCTCCCCGCCCTCTGACTGGCCGAAGCCTTGGAGATGGGCGTGACCACCAGTGATTCAATGGCAGTGCGAGGATTATAGGCTCGCAGCTTCACAAACGCACAGTCAATGACAAACACGATTCCATTTATAGTGATGGAGGTCTCAGCTATATTAGTGGCCACCACAACCTGGAAGATAATTAATATTATATTATGTTAATAAAGGTTCATTTGTGTGTTCTGGTCATATGTAACCAGTCTGAACCAATTCTACCGTTACAAGAATTTCTTCATAACAGTAAAAGATTTTTAATATATGCCAAAAATGGCAGTTATTTCATCCATTAACTAAAAATGGTAATAAGATTATCCTTTTTGGCTTGACTTGCATCTTGGACTTATCTAAGTTTGTCCATATAAACACACAAAAAGAAGATTTTTACCTTGCGAACAGAAGATGGCACCCGCTCAAAGACCTTCATCTGCTCAGCGTAAGGAAGACCAGAATACATGGGCAAAATTCTCAGGTGCTTCTTCATGCCATATCGTGACAAAGTCCTAGCCTGATCCTGCAGCAGGGACACCACCTTCTCCACCTCCTCCTAGGGTGAAAACGAAAACAATCGAAACCATTTAGAAGCCTGGTATATGGGACGATTTGGTTTTTTACAGTTTCCACACTGATGTCAAATAAAAACTAGGCCAGTAAATCATACGGCCACTAACCTGCCCAGTGAGAAAAGCCAGGACATCTCCATCATCCTCAGTCTCGTGGATCTTGAGCACAGTCTCCACTGTAGCTTTCACATAATCTGGGACAGGACTGAAAGCAAACCAAAGATACCTCAGAATAAAAACAACAAAAAGGACTATGCAAATAACAGACTATTTGCTCAGCTCAGATTGTGTGTTGCCTACCTGACGGTGTAGAAGATATCCACCGGATAAGAGCGTCCCTCTACTGTCAGAATTCCACAGGTGTCCTTGCTCGGATCGCCGGATTCATTCAGGTTGAAGAAGTCATGGAATTTCTTCACATAATATTCATATTTCAATTAATAAAACGGACATTAATAAAGCATTTCTGACCACTAGCATTTTTTTTTTTTTTATGTTTGAATTGTGGCATTATAAATGCATTTACATTAAAAAAGCCAACTACACTGCTTCCACAGCTTGGCAAAGATTTAACACAATTAACAAAGATTACATTTAAAATTGAACTTTATTTCAATTTAGACCAAAGAAACTGTTTTTGCCCTCACTCTGACATTTGAGAAAGTTCACAACTTTCAGCGCTGTTTAGCCGAAATACGTTGCATGCGAAGATAAAAGCCTTTTTAAACTGAAAGTACAGTAGATATCAGATATGGCATTTCAGCTGACTCAGGTAATGCTTAGCACAATCGTGGCCTCATTGTGTCCTCCTATCATCAGGGTATCGCAGATGTCAGTACAACGTGATCTGACCTGACATCAGCTTTCCCTCTGTCGGTCTTTTGTTTATCTTTTCTGGCTAATCAAGCATATCTGCTCATCTTAACGATGCAGTCACCTTGGCATCAAGAGTGGCCGAGGCCACAATCAGCCTCAGGTCTCGTCGCTTCTTCTGAATCTGCCGAAGAATCGGAGGGAAACAGATGAAAGTCAGGGGAACGAGCCACAACTTTCTCTCCTATTCAAATAACGAGTGACATTTACGTAAAGTTTAGATTCGTTTCAGCTGGCATTACCTTCTTTAGCAGACCAATCGCTATGTCTGTATAGAGGGTCCTCTCATGCGCCTCGTCTAACATCAACACACTTTGGGTGAGGGGACAATAAAGAACATTAGTTGCAAAAAAGTAAACATTAAATGATACTTTATAACAAAAACAACTATAAATGTAATTTTTAGCAGATATCTCAGTGTGAAGATCACAGGCCAGCATCATGACAGCTCTCTGTGTCCTGGTTTTGTACATGCTGCCTCCCTGGCACGTGTTATTAGTAGTGCATTTGCCGTGCAGGGAAAAAGGACTGCATTATGGCTCTATTGCAATCATGTACCTGTACTTTTTCAGAAGAGGATCAGACATCATCTCTCGCACCAGCATGCCATCTGTTAGAAACTGAAGCACACAGGCACAATTAAGCACTGAAGGACATTTACAGAAATTTCTGCCAATGGGTTAAAAATTTTTAAAAAAGAGCCAGTAATCATGGCCGCACACTTTCTTGAAAACAAGGTTTCTTATCTGTAGATTATGAGATTTTTTTTCCCCAAATAATGTCTTATTAGTGTTAGCACTGCCCCCAAATATCCACCAAATATCAGCATCGCTGTGGCTGATCCCTACTCAGCCGCTTAAAATATTGAGAAACGTTCACATCTGATGATAAGTCCAAGTTGGTTTTCTCAAATACAACCTCCAAAATCTTTTTTTCACCACACAAACAGAACCGGGCCTTAATACAGCCACAAACATGAAAAGCTTATTGCTAAGGCCACACACACACACACACACACACACACATCTGACAGCGAATACCTTGATCCTCGTAGCATGGGGATCAGAGCAGTCATCGAATCTGATAGTGTAGCCCACCTCGTGGCCCAGGAGGGCCCCTCTCTCCTCTGCCACACGGTTAGCTACCTATCGGCAGGAAACAAAGAGGGGTGAAAATACAGAGTTTAAAGGAATGTGTGTGTCCTTCAGTGTGAGCTGAACTGCTGTGAGGGGAATGACATTGGCAAACAGTGAAGGAGCCGCGCAATAAGAGGAGATCAGTGGGGTTCTTACAGAGATAGCAGCCACACGTCGGGGCTGTGTCACTCCAATCACCTTCCCCTCCGCTGCCCAGCCAGCCTCCAGCAGGTACTGATGAAAATCGCATGAAAAAGAGAAGGAGACGAGTAAAAAGCATGAAAAGCGGACTGTGCATAAATTAAGTTCTAGCTGATGTAGTCCAAACACTTGCTTTCAAAAGAGGCTACTAAGCACCCAAAAACAAGGTCATGTTAAACCGCTGTGGGAGTTAATCCACATGAAAAGGTGTGAGTCACTGCAGTATGACTTTGAAGGTATTCTCCCTCCCCCTTTTTTCCTCCTGACTGCTATCATAAATGCAAGAAAACAGTTCTTATTCATTCATTTTTTAGCGTTTCTATAAATGTTGCATGGAGTAAATCACACTAACCTGAGGTATCTGTGTTGTCTTCCCGCATCCCGTCTCACCGACTATGATTACAGTCTGGTACGTCTCAACCAAGTACAAGATGTTGTTTCTGTGCTGGAGGGGCAGCAGTAACGAGAAGCAATTAATGAACAATTAAACAACAAGCACGTGGGATCGTAAAAATGACCCTATAACATTAGAGCAGGTGTAAAAGCGGTTTAAAAACCTTGAAAACGGGGAGTTTCTGTCGCTGCTTCTCTATGGAGAGTGCGGTGTGGGGGTTAAAGATGATGGGGGAGCCGGTGGTCTCCGAGTTTAGCTCCCGCTCCTCTGAGATCCCTGGTGCCTCAGAGCCTGAAGCAGAGCAGATGGTGAAGGAGGAGAAGATAAGATATTTTATTTAAACGCAGTCAGCCTGAGGAAAAGGGGATTTAGGAGGATTTGGTGCATTGAACATGTCATGGCAGAGCGATGAAATAAAGGTTTTAGCACACACACAAACTCCAGCATGTGTGGTATATTGTGCCCTGCTCCACAGTGTGTCTGTCTGTGTGTTTTCCTCTGGCATGTTATAGTTTGATTCCGCGCAGTTAAACAGAGCTGATCTGCGCGGGTGCAGAAATCACGCAGCTGCCGTGAACGCCGCTGCAGCCGCACCGAGACTCGCTGGTCGACGATAGCAGCGAACACTAACAAATACAAACCCGAACAAACCACCAAAAAGCTAATCTACCCTCTTTTATTCCTACTTACCCGGCTTCCAAAATTTCATCGTGGAGAGGGGAGCCGCCATCTTGGCTTCTACGTCACATATTTCCCCCCCTTTGCGAAGCCGCTGGATGACGTCACGAACTCGGTTTCCTTCGAAGTTTTTATGAAAGCTGTCAGCTCGTGCTAAAACAACTGCAAGGTGAAATTCACGTCGGCTTTTCAAGCAGTTAATTACATACGTCATAAATACTACAGTTAAATATATACGACCAGTAGACATTTTATTGGTCGTACCAGTTTGGACCCCTTTTAGCTTCAGAACCGCCTTCATGGTTCAACACGAGGACCCCACTGAACGGGAAGTGCTGATTTTTTTTATGCTGATGTCAGTATTGTTGCAAATCTAGTGTCACTTTGTGTGATTGTGAAGTCAAATAATATTGTATTGAAAGAATATATGAATATGTTGCTTTAAAGTTTGAAGATCCAAAAGAAACTAAAGCTTTTTCCTATGACCTTGAAGCATTACATACTAATATAGCGTGTTTGACTGTCTTTACCCATATGATTGGAGCAGAATTTTTATTAGTTTCAGTGTTACTTATTAATGTATGTCAGGGGTGGGGAACTCCAGGTCTGAAGGACCTGCAGCCTGGGTCAACATACCTGAATCAAATGATTAGTTCATTATCAGGCATCTGGAGAACTTAAGACATGTTGAGGAGGTTATTTACCCATTTAAATCAGCTGTTTTGGATCAAGGACACGTGTAAAACCTGCAGGACACGGGCCCTTGAGGCCTGGAGTCCCCCACCCCTATTGGAGGGTGGGGGATCAGTACACAGAATGCTTTTTTAGCTTAGTTTTCAAAAGTCTAGTTTTTATTTTAGTGGACATATATATTTTTGGTTTATTTTAATTAGCTATAATTTTCTTGCACCTCCATGATATGAATCTCCCACCACATCCCCACCCAGGGGGAGATGAGTCCTGAGATCTTGTTCTTAAACAACCACCACCATGGCAAGGCAATATCTGCACTTGCTGAGAATCATCAAGGAAAAGCTGCTGGTGACCTTTTACCATTCTACAATAGAGAGTGTGTTAACATGCTGCCTCACAGTGTGAGATACTGGCTGCTCAGTAGCTCTACAGAAGGTCACCCAAAAATAAAGAAAGAAGAAAAAAAAAATCACTAGCTGCCTCGTCTAACATTGCACAGATGCTACCTTTACAAAAGACTGCTCTCATCCTGCTACCAGCTGTTTGACCTCCTGCAGACACTACAGGTGACTAAAAACTCAGACTAACAGATTCATGAACAGTTCCCACCCAAAGGCCATTACCACTCGCAACTAACATACAAAACAGTCACAGTAAACACTCACATATATTCTTACAATGGCAGTTTCTCTTTTTTAATTTACATTCAATAAACAAGAGACCACCTCTTTGAAAATGGAGGCCAAATAAAGCCCATGTTTAATGATTCCCAAAATTTTGATCAGAAAATACAAACCTTTCAAACACCAGCTGCATATCTAATATAACAGTACCATTGCAATAACGTCGCATGAACTGCATTCTTCATGATAAAATACTGAGAAATGTTTACTCAAACAAGGCATAAATACAAAGAAACCTGCATAATACAAGCTGGATTTAAGAAAAGGGACAATGCAGACATTTTACAGACAAGTTTAAATTAATTTCAACACAAGAACTAAGACTTTGATCTGGAAGCTACGTATGAGGAAAGACATTCGATTTAAATAATTCTAACAGATCAGGTTTGACTTAAATCAGTGAATTGCATATGACCACAACATGCAAGTTTCCTCACTCTTTCTATTGAGGAACATGTATGGAGAGATAAATTTGATAGTTATCTGTTGCTGCAGCACATTGACACTAATGACACTGAGATAGGATATTAGCCAATACACACTCTTACAACCAGCATTTATTTCAATATTAAAAGTTAGACTCCAGCTACAGTTTTCACATTTGTTAAATTTGACAGCAGATCTTTAGAAATAATTAGAAATTGACAGTTTATATCTTTCTTTTTTTTAGGGGGGGGGGGGCTTCAAAATACAGACATACATATACTGTAGCTGGTAACCATAACAGTAAGCTGTAACGTGCTGTACTTTAAGGCAGCTAAGATCTTATACATAAGGTAGGTTGGGGGACTAACAGTGAAGCCACAGATTGAATCTTTTACTAGTACTACTAGTACTTCTGTTCATCTGGTATGGTGGATTTTTGTCCCTGAAATAAAAGGAGACATTAAACACTCAACCGTGGACTGATTGAACCCTCTCGACTAAATGACGACACGCTGTTTTTACTGCCCTGCACCCGTCACCTGACTGACCAGCTCGTGAGCAATAATCTGTCAAGAACAGTGACCGTGCTCGTTATTCGTTATCCTTTCACTCCGAAAATGATGTTCATGTTGCTCATCAAGCTTCTGTTTACAAAAATTGATACATATTCAACCAAACGGTTTCCTGCGCCTTTAGTGTTTTACCAGACATGAAGATGAAGTGTTGAAGGAAGTGAATCAATCAA
>VUQR01036036.1:246375-258599 GCA_015108515.1 Hemichromis elongatus
ATAGAGGGGGGTCAAAGTCAGGACGGGATATGTGAGTCACTACATGCTCTGTACACGGCGGAGCTCGAGCTCTCACGCCAATTCCACCGTCAGTGACGTCGGCGTCACGTGTCTGCCTCTTCCCTCGGTACGTCCGTCGTATTTTCCTCCCCTTTCACTGCCTGCTGTAACACAGAGCCACTCGAAATAAACAAGCGCAAAAAAATAAGAGCGGGGCCGTTGTTGTTGTGAGAGAGGGGGGGGGACCGGTCCGGCTCCAGTGTCACGTTTATTATCAGCGGCCGATTGTCAGAGGGGTCCTTACACCTATAAGTTACCATCAGAGAAGCCCAAAGCCGACCCCGTCCGTGTCTGGCTCCACTGAACCCACACCAGTGTAAACTTTTTAATACCTGCGATGCATACGCTGAGCTCCGACAAAGCGAGGTGAGTGTGCTTCACTGATACGCATTTACACAAGTGTTCACCTCTCCCAAACTTGTGCGCGAGCTGTCTTACCTTTACGGGCTTGTGGCTCAGCGGCGCTGGCCAGCTGCATGTCGCCTGCTTAAAATGGCGACAGCCAACCTGGGGGGGTGGTAGAGAGAGTAGTTTTTTTAAGCTTGGAGGGGGGGGCACGGCTTACCTTTTTTCCTCTCTCTCTCCGGTATGAATTGGTCGTAGTGTTCAAACCTATAATGCAGACAAGCCCTTTAAGTTGGGGCTCACTCCGCCTAACTTGAGCGGAAGATGAACACGCATCATTTTCGGAAATATCTGACGCTGCTGCGCTCAGGGACCGAAACATTGCAGCGCAGACGCTTATTGTAGCTCCTATTTTCGCGGAATATCGTCGATTAATCGCCATATTAGCGCCAATTAGATGTTGTCAGGGTGCCTAAGCCCCCACCCACCTACCAGAAAAAAATCATGTAATGTGTCCTGTAAACAATGCGCTGAATTTCCAAAATTTCTTCCAATCCGTCAATCCGCTCTATGAATGAAGAAGTTTGGGAGTTACTTTAAAAAGTCCCAGTCACTTTCATTATATATCTACCGCCTATTTAATCCATTTTTAAAAAATTATTTAGCTTTAAAGGTCTGTGTGTGTACCTTGGTTTTAAAATGAAAATCACACTTTTTTTCTTCCACCAGCTGGTTTTGTTGTTGTTGTTCTCTAGCAGCCACTTGTCTTATTTGTCATTTTACTGTTGTCATGAGTGAGTGTGCCTGCAGGGATTAGAGCAAAGATTTCCCACACTGCTAATTTGTTTCTGACGTCCACGTGAGTCCCAGTCACGGACACTTAGCTTAATCCAGCTCACCTTTTTACACTTTTAGAAACAGGCCAGGTTTTCCACACTGCTGCTCAGATCACAGGTAGAGCAGCAGTGAGGGGAGCTGTAGGTGATGATTAGTATTATTATTGTTGTTACTGTCTTGCTGTATTTCTTTGTGCTGCTGTGCTGATGGCTGTAGATTTCAGTCAATAGTACACCCTTACTGCCCCCCTCCTCTTCTGCCATCATCATCACTACCACCTCCACCTCCTGGGCCCCGTTTCCCTCCCTCCTTTCTCCTCCACTTCTCTTCCTCAGATTTAGGTTGGTAGCTGACACAGGTTGAGTGGCTTTCTGTGGAAGGATTAATCAGTACGTCGCTTATTAAAATCCGATGGTGCCTTTGCATATTTTAGACAACTTTTTAAATGCTTTACTGGCAACCCTTGTTAAGTATTAAATGGCGTGCTGATGATTTAATAAAGCTGAGCAATTCTTGGCGTGTGTCAGTCTGTAGGTAATGAGTTTCCATCCCATCCGTGTCTGCAGACTCATGTAAGACGGTTTATTTACAGATCTCTACCAAGGATGGCCACAAAAAAATCAAACACAAAATGGGAGTCATCTGCTACTCTAGAGCCTTTTCACAGTCTTGGGGAGGAGTACAGCAAGCCACTCGCACATCCACAGCGAGCAGGTCTGGGTCAGCAGCGGCAGCAGCCTCCTGGCTCTGCTTGGCTGGTTAACAGCTTGTGATGTCAGCCATTTTAGGTTGGACAGCACAGAGGCATGGTGCTCCGCCATTTTTCTCTCCCTCCCCTCTCAGCAACCCAATTTTAACGCATGCACCAGCAGCGGCCACAGCAATGCAGCCGTGCGCAGCCCACACAGCCACGCGCTCCCTTGACCTGAGACTCAGGATCACATGAAAATGACACTGCGCTGTCACTGAGGCTCAGAGGCGCTCTGATTGTTGCCTGCATTGTGTGCGAGACGAAGAGGGAGTGGAAAGAAGTTGGGCTGCAGAGAACCTGTGAGCCTTTCCAGTAGTGGGTTGTTCGAGAGCAGGGGTGTATAGGCGAACAAGACCCTGAAAATGATTGACGAGAGAAGGTTAGCTGCTTAAGGTGTTTTTCCTTTTGTTTGTTTGTTTTGAGGCAGGAGAAACCACAGCATAGGATTTTTATTTTTTTTTTGCTTTAATGCACAGGCAGCCATGCTGGATTAGTGCAGGCTATGGGGAAAACGCACAGGGTGAGAGGTTGTCAGGCCAGGCCTGTTTATGGCTGCATTGCCTACAGTGACTACATGAGCCCCGTGTGACTTTAGGCCCCTGCAGGCCGAAACACAGGAGCCGCAGAGCAGTAGCCCGGGCAGATGCCTGAACCGAGACTCACAGACACTGAGTTAACAGGAAGAGACGCCATCATCTTTGGCCAGTAGTGTGCCTTGGCGACGGGGACCACACCTAGCAGGGAGACATGAACACCGCGTGAGGGAGGCACTGAAATAGGAGCAGGGCAGGGACTCTCCAAATACCACTGACAGGGGCGTGTGGAACAAACAAGCCCCACTAGAGCCAGAGACTGGATGGCATAGGAGACGTGTGCGTGTTTACCCACATGCGTGTACTTCAGAGAAATGAGCTGGTAGGAGAGAGAGAGAGAGAGGGGGTAGGAGGTGGTTGCCATGGGGACAGTAACACACCAGTGGCGCTGCCGACCTGTCTCCCTGGGCCAAACTTGCTCTGAGAGGAAGAAGCAGAGGGAGGGGAAGCAGAGGGTGCAGAGGCTGTTGGAGAAAGGGAGGGGGAGTGAGGGTGAAGAAGACTAGGAAGAGCGAGGAAACTAGGAGAAGGCTGCCTGTGCTGTACACCTTTTCGTCGTCCTACTGAGAGAACATTTGTTTCACACACACATCAGTGTTACACCTGTATTCTCAGCGAGGTGACGAGATGAGTAGTTTAGTTTGTGTGAAGCTATACAAAGCTGTGTGCGTGTATGTGCGAGACAGAGAGAGAGCTATTATTGGTCTGTGCTCAGAGGTTACATCCCGAGCCTAGATGTGAGTCAGGCCACCGGATGAAAGGAGGTCACGCCGTGCCAAGCCAATGATGAGACATAGAATAATATAGGTTATGAACCAAGAGGTCAAAAAAAATGTCTTTGTGTGTCACTGGGAGAGCTCTCACACACAGGAAAAATTGCAGCCTGACTACCTCAGTAAACAAGCCTCACACAGAGGCATGCAGCCAGCCTCCCCCGCACGCCACACACACACTCAACGTGAGCTCACATGCGCCCCCCTCCTACCCCCCACCCCCTCTACTCTCAATCTCACAGGAAACCAACACATGCAAATGCTGACACACATATAACGGACAGAAACCCACCGTCAGTGGACGCATGTGCGGCATTCAAATGAAAAGTTTTCAGCTGATGCGCTCGCACCCGTGAGTCAACAGAGAGCTCGCCTGATCCTGGCATGAGCTGCCCATTTCGACTCGCCAATTATAGCTCGGGCTTGTGCTGTTTGGTGCTCACCTGTGTGTGTGTGTGTGTGTGTGTGTGTTTGTGTAAAAGAGAGAAGAAGAGAGAGGCAGGCCTCTGCGTCTCTGCTGGTTGCTTTCGCATTCGCTGAAACCCAGCGCTTATCTGGAGTTGTGTTCACACAGATGTGGTTTTTGATTTTTCACAGGCCCATCACAGTGTGATGTGTAAAGTTGGTAGTTGCTGTCTGTTAGTCAGTGTTTGCAGCTTTTGATGGGTCGTGGAAATAGGATTATATGCTTAGCAGCTCTGACATTGTGTTTTGCTGGGTGTCTTAGTGTTAGTGATTATTTTGCACATGCCTGCTGACTGCACGGGCGTGCACGCCACATGCAGGCGCTGAAGCAGGACTCCAGGTTATGTCCGCTGGCTGAATGTTCTGGGCTTTTGCAGTGCAGCAGGGAGGGAGGGAGGAGAGGGAACGACTGTGATTGTAGTTTGGAGCTAGAAGGGGGCTTTGAAGCGCGGGGGAAGGCAGGGTTGGGCAGGCTAGTTGGAGGGGGGTATCGGGGAGGAAAATTCCTCACTGAAACACCTCAGTGCTTCCTCAACGATAGTTAACAACCCTCCTCACCCCATACTGACTCGCCCATCCCCCATCATCCTTTCCCATTCGCTGTCCCTCTCCTCTCTTGCCTGCCACCCACACCCAGCACACCACGTGATTGATGGTTGAGACTGCCCACCCATAAGCCTTTGTGTCGGTCATGTGACCAGCCAGCCTTGGCAGAGTGGTGCCCCCTGATGCAGAACTCAATGGCAGGGGGAGTCGGAAGGGTGCACAACAGCCCAAGTTGGTGCACGCGGTGTGAGGTGGGGGACAAGGGGCATCACGTTCCTTCCACAGTAGCAAACTTAATTTGCCTGTTAACCCCTCACATTCAGATCCAAAGACAGGGGACCAGTCTTACTTAAAAACAAAAGTAAACAAAGGAGATAAAAAATTTTCAAGTCCAGCAATGTTTTCACAGACTGTTCAGAAAACATTTTACCATTAGCAATGCGAAGGCAGACAGCAGATGGTCATAAGTTTAACTTGCTTTTGCTGCCTCTGTCCGGGTTGCCGTTGGCTTCTGAGTGCAGGAGAGTGAACTCTGCATACCTGTGTTCAGTCATAGTTGGAGCCCTTGTCCTGTGTAACTGGGTTTTGAGTTAGTGTATTGTGACCTTTTCTATGGCAAATCAAAGATCTGGTAATGTGTCTGTGGGCACATTAGAAAGAGGACATTCGTCATTAGCGGATTTGTCGAATAGTGACATCGAGCTTGTAGCTCACCTTGGCATCAGCGAACAGCCTTGTGCACAAAGAGGCTAAGCATCTGAAGGTATACCACCCCCACCCCGACCCCAGCCAAGTTTAATATGAGCATGGAGTTGTTCTGTTTACATGCATGAAGCTTTTGGCGCTGAAATGTGAAAACTGGATGTGTTTGTGAAGTATCTGAGCTGGACTGGGTGAGATTTTAAGCATTTCCCTGTTGTGCTTTTCTAAGCTGCTGAACTTTGTTGAGCTTTTGCTACTCTGCGCATGAGGTGTCATGTCAGGGCAGAGTGACTGGGAGAGTAATTGCCCTAGAGCTGTCCTCCAGTACTGCATCAGTACCTCTCTGTACGAAAGAAGGAGGGCGAGGGAAAAGTCCTCCAACAGGAAGCTTTTTGTTTTGCTGTTGTTGTTGTGAAGATTTTAAGATTTGAATTCTTACGTAGGTGTGATTCCTATCTGTACAGTGTGTAACATTGTTTGGGATAGGGCCATCTTTTCGCAGAACATCTGTTCATCTGAACTGCTCAACTGCCCAGATGTTAAGTGCAATTTCTTATGAAGCGGAAAATATTGCTGTAGGAATTTGAATAAGGATATTCGGTGAAGCTATAGAGCCCTTGGATTAAAAAAAAATAAAAAAAATTACAGAATGTGCCCTCTCTGTTGGGGGTGTGTCTGAAAGAGGGGAAGTGAGAGAGAGTTGTGTTGGGGGAGGGGAAAGAAGGGGGTAGGACAGGAGCTCTCTCTACAAGCCATCAGTGAAGATGCAGAGTGAGCTTGCGTGAAGGCCTTCATATGAGATTCAGCCCTGGGTTTCAATGGTCAGAGGATTTGAGCAAGAAGATCTGCGGATTTTAAAGCGCTTGAGTTCAGTCTTTCCACGAGGTGCTCTTTATTACCTGTGCTGTTGACATTTCACCTGGAAACGACGTCAGCAATGATGTGTTTTTCCCCTGCTGAGATGGACCTGGGTTTTGCTGCGCTGAGTAAGATATCTCATTTGTTCTCAGTTGCCCAACTCATGTGCAGTTGAAGTGTAAATTTTTCGTGGTGTTCGTCACTCGCCAAACCCCTTGACTAAACTGTAGGCTGGTGATTGATAAACTAATCTGTGTTTTACTCTCTTTTGCAGGATTTCCCTAAAAAGTCAACTGATAACCACAAGTGGACCCACAGACAAGACCCACTACCCCCCTTCCCCCATGCCTGGTCTATAGTCAACGAGAAACCCATATTCTTTCTCACACCTCACTCTCAGCCATTTGACCACTCCTCCCACCCCCAGCGCCGTTCTTTCTTTTCTTTTTTCACACCATGGCCAGCAAAAGGAAGTCATCCACTCCCTGTATGATACCCAGCAAAATTATTCGCCCCTTAGAGGAGGTCGAGCAGGACTCTCCTGCTCTCCGTCAGCCAAGGGTTTCTGGTGGCGACACACAAAGCCCCGTAGACCCTGGAGAGTCTTCCAGACCAGAGGCGGGGGATGCAGTCAAAGATGGTGCAGGCAGTTATACGTGTAAGCCTTGTAATTTTGAAACTCATGACCTTAACTTATTTTTGGATCACGTCTACTCTGGGCACCCAGACTTCCGTGCTGACCCTAGCTTCTTTTGTGTCAGCTGCGGGGTTTCGGCACCCAAGTTTGAGGGGCTGGCATTGCACAACGCCAGGGTTCACCCCAGCACATTGAACACCACTCTGCGGCTGAGGAAAAGAGACAGGAGGCTGGTGGTAGAGCAAAATCTGGTGGCTGGGCCTGAGAGCGGGAAGGACAGTGAGATTTCTATCACTAAAACCCCAATTATGCGGATGCTGAAGGGCAAATCGGAGCCTAAACGGATTGTGGTGTCTCACCCAGTCTCCGACGAGGCGTCCTCAGACCCACACACTATCTCTGCATCGAGAGAGACTGAGAGAAAAGAAGCTGCCTCAGTAACAGTCGCCCATGTTCCTACAATTGTCCACAATGGAACAACCAAGGTCACACTTCCCTCAGCAATCCAGATAGTGAATGGCTCAGGAGCATTACCCATGTTAAAGACACCAATCACACAGGTAAATGTCAGTTTTTATGTTTTTCAAAAATATTTTTATTGGAGTCACTTGTGCTGATTCTTGAATGTTTTTTTAGGTGGTTTCGGTGGTTCAAAACAGAAACCTTCATCATTCTGCGCCAATCACCGCCTCCTCACATATTTCCTCCAGTTCCTCAACTTCCTCCTCAGAAAATCTCCCAAAGGTAATTCTTTCTATCCTAATATTATGAATTTTTAAATTTAATATCAGCCACTTATTTTTCATCTTTCTCTCTCAGGTAATGATTCCTTTGAGCAGCATCCCTACCTACAGTGCCTCCATGGATTCCTCTTCCTTCCTGAAGACCTCCTTCAGCAAATTTCCGTACCCCACAAAAGCTGAGCTCTGCTACCTGACTGTGGTCACAAAGTTCCCAGAAGAGCAAATCAAGATCTGGTTCACAGCCCAGAGACTGAAGCAAGGCATCAGCTGGTCTCCTGAAGAGATAGAGGAGGCCAGGAGGAAGATGTTCAACACCATAATTCAAACGGCACCTTCCAGCTCTCACAACCAGCCACAGAGTCACCACAGCCCAGCCCAGCAAACCATCACAGTCCTGCCTGCATCGCTCGGGGCCACGGGGATCCCACACATCCTGCAGGGGTCTCTGGTCAGCCAAGGAGGGGTAATCGTCACGCAGCCGGTCATGACAAACGGTATCCAAGTTAACAGTACTCCTGTGGCCCTAGCTGTCACACCTAAACCCCAGGCAGCAGCACGGCCTATGATGCAGGCCCGACCAGCAGCGGCGCTGGTGGCAGACAAAGGCGTGAGCATGGTGGTGGGGTCAGTGGGCAGCAGCAACACAGGAACGAATATCATTAGCAGCTGTAATAGTAGGGGTGGGGGAGGGGGCTCTAGCAGTGCTCTTAGCAGCAGTCAAACTAGCGTGATCAACCTCAGCTTGGGAAGCAGTAGTCATAGTAATGCTAAGGTGAGCAGTGTCAATGGTAAAGACAGCAGTGGTAATGTTGACTCCAGCGATAAGGGCAATAGTGATGCAACTGGGCATGTAAATGCCAAGAACACAGATGTCAGCAATGCCAACAACACCAGCGTGCTGCAGAGTGACAACAAAGTAACCACAGAAAGCAAAAACGTTACAGACATCAAAACAATTAATGGCAACAGTTTACCGAAGAGCAAAGATGCTAATGGGAGCAGCAGCAAAAATACTGCAACTGAGACAAGCACAGATGACATCGACCCCTCTGTCAGTGACTCCCCACCCATGAAGATGGAGGAGGCTTCTTCCCCCGCCTCCAAGTCTTCTTCCCCATCCCCTGCAGCTGTTTCGAGTAGCACGCTGGGATCCCGGACGCCCGTCAACCCCTTCCTGGATCCCAGCTTTTACAAAGGCAAGAAGTCTCAGGAGCAGCTCAACGCTCTGAAGGACAGTTTTCAGGTGTGCCAGTTTCCTGACCAGGAGGAGGTGGACCGACTGATCGCGTTCACGGGGCTCACGGTGCGAGAAGTTCGCAAGTGGTTTAGTGACAGGCGCTACCACTTTCGCAACCTCAAAGGTACACGTGCCGGCATAGGACCGCAGAATAAACCCAACACCGCACCCGGAACGGGGAGCAGTCCGCCGGGATCAAGCGCGGATGGCAGTGCCAAACCTGTCGACCTGTCAGAAAGTAGCAGCAATTCTGGCGCGAAAACTCCCCAACACAGCGCTGCACCCCTTAGCCCATCTGCATCATCACAGACACCCACCTCTCCCACCACACCTTCCCGCCGACTCCCCAGGCCACCGTCACCTGATTTCACAGCCATCCGCTACAAGGAGAGAGAACCCCACCAGGTGAGGCCTTACTACACAACCTTGGTGTGAAATATAAGTGTAATAAGCTTAGCAGGTAGCTAGGTTTTCTGATTTTTTTTTTTTGTTGTGATTACTCAGTTCTGTGGATTTCCACATCAATGTCTGTTTATAAATGCAGGGAGATCAGCTTTCTATTTGTACGAGTTTACTTTTGTGGCTCCAGATGGAGCTGCACAAAATTAGATAAATAGTGTCTCTCTGGGGGAGTAGACTTGATCTACATTAGCTGCTACTAACACAACATACTTGAATGTGCAAGTGAAATGTAAGCACTAAAGTTCAAATCTAAAAGAGGATGTGTTTTATTGTCTTTCAATAAATAGGATGAATTATAAGTGAATTAGTTTTTGGTGTAGGAAGGCTTGCAAAATTGTAAAATGAGGCATTTAGAGTTTTTGTTTTTCAAACTACAAAGATGATGTCTTTAAATATCCCACTCGGTCTGAACTGTTGCAGATGCTGGAATCAATATATGTATTTGTGTATTTTTATTTTTAACTTAAATAACAAAATCATTTGTCAAATATCTCAAAGATGCCAGTTCTTTGTCTTCATCAAAAAAAGAACATACTGATTATTAACTTGCATTTATTATGTTAGGTTAAAGCCCTAGAGGGCAGCTTTTCCCAGAACCCGGACCCATCAGGTGAGGAAGTGGATAGACTGCGGTCTGAGACCAAGATGACCAGAAGAGAGATCCACGGCTGGTTTGCTGAGAGGAGGAAGAGAGTAGCAGCTGAGAAAAAGAAAGAGGAGGCTCAGCGGGCAATGCGACAGGAGGAGGAGGGGGATGATGTGGAGGTTGATGGAGAAGAGAGACAAAGGGATGAAAGTTCAGGGGAACCAAAAGTCAACCCTATTAAAATAAATCTGAAGATGCTGAAGGTGACAGAGGCTAATGGGAAAACGGAGAGCGAAGGGCTGGATGGTATGGCCGCATCCTCCCTGGGTCCCGCCTCATCCGCCACCCCCAAAACATCCCAATCCTCCACGCCAACACCCAAACCAGCAAACTCCCCCAAACCCACAGGCGTCCGAGGTAAGAAGACAGCGGACCAGCTGCATCTGCTGAAACAAGTCTACGCTCGGACCCAGTGGCCCAGCGCCGCTCAGTACGATGAACTCATCTCAAGCACTGGGCTTCCCAGGCCTGAAGTGGTGCGCTGGTTCGGAGATTGCCGTTATGTGCAGAAGAATGGCCAGCTGAAGTGGCTGGAGTCGTACCAGAACATGGCTCTGGAGGAAGACCTACAGAAGGGGAACGTGGACGTCCTCCAGGCTCACCTCGACATCCACGGAAGGCTGGAAGACTCACAGGTATGAACCGCAACAAACTTTTTTTTTTTCTTTTTTTTTTGCAGTACTACAGCAGCTAAGAAACGCACGAACCTGAGAATCGATTTCTCTGTGCTGTTGCTATTGTAAAAAGTGTCAACATATAAACTCTAATTAAACAAGCATGTCACTCCTGAAAGTCACACTAGTCAGAGTTCCATATTCAAAATATTCTGTAGCATGTGGAAGATATTTTGGGGGTTTTAGGTGTAAAAAAACTGAAACCTCATATAAATACAAGAACCCTGACTCACTTCCTGTTGTATCAGTGTAACGTTAGCAGCATTGGCTATCTTAGCAAATCATCTGCTCTTGTTTGGTGTGTACAGTTTACTTGTGATATAGGTGTTACTTTGATGCTTTTGTTCATTTGTTTACTGGTCACTTTACTTTTACATAAAGTAAAATGCATTTATTCCAAACTAAGAAAAGGAAATACAGGATACAACGGTATCATGTGATATAATTGTGGATACAGTTCACCAACAAAGCAGCGTGTGGATTATATCTCATTTTATAAGTAAATATATGTAAATGTCTCTGAAGCCGTGCTGAGATGTTCATTCCTTTCTGTGTCTCACCTAGTAGAACTTGCAAATCGATTTCAGTCCACGTCAGTTTTAGTGCACAACTGTGTAATCCAGTCTGTTTCTAAATTGCAATAAAAATTTGTTTATTTATTTATTTTTATTATGCATTTTTCGTGTCCTGTCTGGAAGTGAGATCTCTCGATCGCTCTCCGAGCTCGTTCTTGGTGACGGGAGGAACTAAAACAAAGTCGTAGCCACAAGTGTAGCAAATGTTTTTGCACATGTGGCGAAAATTTGATCGCCTTGCTCTCTCCGTCTCTGCTCTTTACGGCTACAGTTGACAATGACAAAAAAGTGAAAGAGATGAAAAACATTCCATCATGTGAACAGAAGCAAGCAATGCTACTTGAAGAGTTTTATTATTAAATTTATGGTCATTTTTACATTTGTGCTCACGAGTCACATGGACAAAACTGCAGGCACCTGTGGACATCAGGATGTTTGAACATAGATTTTCAAATTGTGAAAAATCTTCACATTTGTTTTGTTGTTGTTTTTTTTACTTAATGTTTGTTGCCATTTAGCATTAGCATCTGTCTGACTGTCCTCAGATTTTCACTTATTCCTAAATAAATATGAACTAAATATGTACACGTATATGTAAATATGATATAAAAACTTTGAGGTTAATTGATAATCAAATAAGAATTAGTGTAAGATGCATATTATTGCAATATATTGAGGGCTTTTTTTAATAACATGTTCTTAAAGGAAAACTGGGGGTTGCAAACAGATATGTGAAATTCATGTTTCATGTGAAATGTGTCCACTTTGCACCTAAAATAACTGTGAACCTTCCTCTTGATTCTCCTTCTGTATGCACAGTTGCAGGAACTTGCTCAGAGTAGCGGTTTGACAACAGACTTGGTGCGACACTGGTTTTCCACTAAGGCATCTTTGCAGCAAACTGCCGCCGCAAGTGCCGCTGCTCATACAACAGGAACGCAACCGGTTGCACCAGGTGTGGCAGCACAGCCACCTACAACGGGATCCTCCCCTCCGGAGCCGCAGGCAGGAGGCGGCACAGAGGAGAAAATGGAGGCATCGGTGTGCAGTGTCGCAATGGAAGCAGAGGACGCCAAAGCTGACGAGACTGTGAACGCTACTAAAGGTAATCTTCATCAGCGTGAGCGTAAGCTCTCTAAGCAGGGTCACACCAAATACCTGATTTGAGCAATTAAACACATAAAGAAAAGCTGCAGAACTTCAAAAAGCAGAACCAGAAGGTGTTTTATTATGAAAATATTATTTGCGCCCCCGTTACAAATTACTTTTTTCCTTCTGTTTTTTTTTTTGGTTTTTTTTTTTTTTTTTTTCCTGATTTTT
>VUQR01036037.1:0-18224 GCA_015108515.1 Hemichromis elongatus
AAGTTCAAAATATGAGTTTATGAGATCTGCAAATCATTGCATCTTCTTTAGAGTTGGGCAGCTTCACAGTGACTTTGTAGTTCATAGATTCATGTTCATGATAATGAGTTTACCTGTCGTATACTAGACTTCACAATACAGAAGAAAAATGGAAGGTTCACGGGTCCATCAACAGCAGCAAGTTCCTGGTGACTAAAGATTACACCGTCAAGGTACTGAAGGCAATGCATGCTGGGATTTCTTGCAGCGGAACATATTTGCGTAATATGACGGTTTAGTTGTTGTTTCCAGCTGGCAGGTTTTAGGCTGTCGAAAACAGAGACGTCTCTGAAAAGGCAGAAGGAGGACAGAGCGATGAGGTCGCTGTGCTACTATTGTCCCGAGAAGTTCAACGACACCAGCTTCAGCTACTGCAAAGAGTGGGAGATGTACAGGTTAGACCTCACAGCTGTTTTTGAAGGGAGTCATTCCACAGAGGTGTGCTCAAAGGCCCTCATTCATAAACTTTATAAAAGATGGACGTAGCTGAAAAATAAAGCTGATGTAGAAGTGACTTAAATGTGCCATCAGAGCGCGACTCCTCTGGTTGAGGCGTTTATGTGAAAACAGCTTCTGTCTGAACTCAGAACACTTTACTGATGAGCTCATGGTCTCAGTCACTAGTTTCAAATCTGCTGTGTTTTGTGAAATAATAAAGTTTCCTTTTGAACTTGTTTCAGTTTTGGAATCATCTTGTGGGAAATTGTAACCTGTAAGAACCCTTTTGAAGGTTTGTATCTAAACTACACTCACTGAAAATGTAAACTAAGATTTGGAGTCTTCTCCATCTACTTCTGCTCCTGATGGGTCTGCAAATGTCTTGTAGGTTTTTCAGATCAAGAAATTTATGAGAAGGTGTGTAAACAGAAGTATCGAGAGCCGCTTCCTGATGACTGTCCTGCAGAACTGGGACAGCTGATCGACGAGTGCCGAGCCTATGACGGCTTCCAGAGGCCATCAGCTGGAGGTGACTTCCGTTTTTCTATGACTGAGCACATGTGTTTACTGTCACAGTGAGGCTGAAGTTTCTGTTCATTATTACAGTCTTGATATTTTCTCCTGTGCAGTGCTGCTGGATAAACTGCGCAGAGTGGTGACACAAATGGAAGAGCAACAAGACTCTGAATAGAATCATCCTGAGGCCCCAGATTATTTATCCAATCTTCTTACAAAGCACACTGCTGCTCGTTGTCTCTGCTCACAGACTCAGACTCTGTTGCTTGCTCTCCGTACACATATGAAGACCAAAGGGGGCGGAGCCTTTCAGTCTGTCTTTCAGTCTTTACCACCACAACTACGTTTGGCTGACTCTGTGGAATTCTTTGTAAAGCAGTTAAAAACATATCTTTTTGAACAAACCTTCTGTTGATCAACACATTTAAAAATTTTACATCTTTATTTACTTTTAATTTTTTATATTGTGTATATTGTCTATTCTGTGACTTTTCTGTTTATTTTAATCTTTGTGTACAGCGCTTTGTGACCACCTGTCTATGAAAAGCGCTTAATAAATTAACTTTACTCAATTACATACATAAAAACCAGTATATAACTGTCACGATCTGTGGTCTTTGACACAGTACTATATTTTAGTTTTGTTCATTATTATATTTTCTACATATTCTGTTCCTTATCCTGTTGTTTACATTTTCATGTTTTAATTTGCGTCCGCTTGTCTTATTAGCTAGATTCTGTTCACCTGTGTCTTGTTTTCCCCACATGCTGTGTTCCAGTGTTAAATGGTTTTGTGCATCTTACGTCAGCTCAGCTTTACTTTGTGTTTTGATAACTGTCACTGTGAGATGAAAAGGTGACTGCACATTGGACCCAGCAGGCATTTCTGGATGGCCACATACCATCCACACACACTCCTCACCTTCACATCCTTAATGGTGTGGCCGCATCCCCCCCACTCAGGTCTCTCTGCCGCAATTGTCTGCTCGGTAGCTGCCCTACCTCCACCTGAAGCCCCAGTGATGAGGGCGGGGTGTCTTAGACTCTCCCCGATACCCACCTAACCAGAACAGACTGAAGTGCAGTTTTGCTACTATGGCCGAGCTGAAATGCTCAATAGCACTATGAGGTTGGTGCTCTGAGAGCAGTGGAAGGGGAATGTGTAAAAGCCAGAAAAATGTGTGTGATTGTTCTTTTATTGTTTTTATTTTTTTTTTAATTATTACTATAAACATTTTTATAATAGAGTCGATCCAGTTTTTTCGTTGTGCAAACAAATAATAATAAAACATTGAATCCAAGCATCAGAGTGATCTGCTAACAACTGCTCCCTTCTGTCAAACATACATTAGCTCTTTTAACTAAGACAGTACCGATAACTCCACTTATTGCAGGACACTGATGCAAGTTTATTCCCAAATTTTGACTTGCATATTTAATTCATGATTGATTTGAGTATTGTATCATTTATTAAAAGTTAGTGCTAGCTTACTTGGACCTTGCTCAAATAAAGATGCAAGAAATGAAGGAATTATTTAAAAACAAGCCTTTATTGGATGATACAAATCCCATAAAAATAAACTCTGAAAGGTGAAGTAACAGAAATCTGAAGCATCCCTAGGTGCTGGCGTGGATATGGTGGTGGAACTAGACAGATAGGGAACTAAAACCACTACTAATAAAACAATATAAGACGTGAATCTATAATCTTACTGTCATGTACTGTGTGCAGGCAGGAATGGTGGACTCAAAGTGTAGACTCGAGCAGGTAAAGATGTGCTCAAAAACAACTATATTGCTGAACACAAAAAATTCAAACACAGTTGGGACAAATCAGACCTAACGAGAGAAGGAAAGCAAAACTAGAAACACTGACATGAGACTTTCAAAGTAAAACAGGAAACATAACACAGAGATGCAGACTCGACAAGAGGATACAGCTGACAGCGCAGACAGCAACTATGGAACACAGAGACAGAAACCAGAAGAATAAAAACTCTTACAATGAAAACAGGAAAACCTAAAACAACGACCAGAAACAAAAAAAAACAACTAAACATAATCCAAGAATAAAAAGTGTGAACCAAAAATCCAAAACTCAGACACACGGCAAACCCTGACAGGAACAACAGTGTGATGCCTGACACACGTATAAAGTCACAACCCCATGTACCAACACTTATATCAAAGTTTTAAACTCTTTTAGATTACTGAAAGCTCCAGTTGACAGATTCATTATGTTGTGAATTAAAAACCCCATTAGTAATACATGTGCTTCTGAACCATGTGTTTCCATCAAGTTAAAGATCAGTTTGTTTCAATATGTTTTTGCTCTTCCACTGCCACCAAATGGCGCAGTTTATCCACCACCACTGCAGAAGAGAAAATATTGTTAAAACTGATCCATAGCTGCGGCAGTTTACAAATGAATGCAGTTGCAGAAATGTTACTGAATATATTAATTATAGTCACTGCGATTTACCTCCAATTGTTGTCCTCTGGAAGCTGTCATAGGCCTGGCACTCGTTGATCAGCTGTTTCAGTTCTTCAGGACAGTCATCAGGTAGTGGCTTTTTATACTTCTCTCCAAAAACCTTCTGCTTTATTTCTTAATCTGAAAAGTCTGCCAGGGTTTTAAGGACACCATTGGAGCAGAAGTAGCTCTTCTTTTGGGTTCTGACAGTGGACTTAATTCTGTGCTAGTAAATTTAAACCTCATTAAAACATATGATACTACTGACCATAGTATATTTTACTACAGAGATTAGAGCATGCTGATAGTATTAAAGGTACTTAATTGCAGTAGTTTGAATCTAAATCTAATCTATTTAATAATGATTTGTTCATATATATGGAGAGTCCTTTTCACACACTAAGGTTAATTATGGTGTTCCACAGGGTTCAATGCTTGGACCAAATCTGTTTACATTATATACCCTTCACTTAGGCAGAATCATTAGAAGGCATAGCATACATTTTCACTGCAATGCAGATGGTACCCAGGTTTATTTATCCATAGTTAGATGGCACCCACCAATTAGTTAAACTGATTGAAAATCCTTAAAGACATAAAGACGAGGATGGTTTTCTACTTGTAAATTCAGATATAACAGAGGCTATTGTACTCTGCCTTGAAAATCTTAGAAATTCAGTATCTAACCAGACGCTTATTCTGGCATTTTTCTTCTATAATGGCTTCTGTTCTCTGGCTCCCTGTTAAATCCAGAATCGAATTTAAAATCCTGCTCCACACAAACAAGATCTTGAATATTCAGGCCCTATCTTATCTTAATGACCTCGTAGTACTGCACCGCCTCCATAAAACACTTAGCTCTGAGACTGAAGGTTTACTGAATGAAATTGATTTGAATTGAAAAATATTTTCTGCTGATACAAACCTGCAAAAGGTTTCTGACGGGTTGCAATTCCCCACAGGACAATTCCAAGACTGAAAGACAACAAAATGAAAAGGAAAGTTTTCATTGTTCTGGAGTGTTTTGTTTTTATTTTTTTTCGTTATTTATAATTTTCCTCTTCAACGTCTTTGCTATTTTTTGCTGTGGAACAGGTAGAGTTAGAACAGTTACTCTGGATTTTGAATGGGGGAAAATCCAGAGTAACTGTCCCACCTCCTGTGAAAGGAATGAGTTAATAAGGATTTCAAACTTTCCACTGCTCATAGAGCCTGAGGGTTCCAGACTCTGGATGGAGACTACCATTAATTGTACGGCGTTTGGGAGTTTTGACATCAGTGGCATCTTTCCTCCTGTGACCAGCCTATTAGTCCACTTGTGTATCTGATAGCTGGTGTATGTACCCAGATCTTATTGCTACTACTGAGCTGGCTTCTCAGCACCTGTCTTACCTTCTCATGGTGCCTTTGAGCACCTTTGCATTAAATAACTTTAACTTCGAATAAATTGGCTGCACATAGTTGAACTAAAAATACAAACAACTTGTGCGATAAATGACAAACTCAAGGCTGATGCTTACCTGTAAATGTCCCCTGCTTTGCTAAACGAGCTGCTGTCGAGCACCTCAGGAGGGGAGTAGTGGACCATAGGTGTGTTATCCACTGGGTTTTTTAGTACCATTTCTGTGTTTACCTCCCAGCTGAGAAAAAAAGCAGCATCAGAGTTACTATACAGTTTGAGCTGGATAAAATCCCAGCATGCAGCTTTCAGGACCTTGAGGGTGAAGTCTTTAGCCACTCTGAACTTGCTGCTCTCAATTTTCCCATGAATCTTCCGGTTCTCTTCTGCCTGGTGAAGTCTGAGATACAACATTTAAACTCATTAGTGTATTTTATTCTATACGCACTGCTAAGTTTCTTTCACAAAAACACAGAATCAGACATTTTATGGTGATTTTTGTAAATTCTGGATTATTTTCTTTGTCTTAGGGCACATGTATGTTCACTTTAAAAGCTGGTTTCAATAGAGCAGCTCTGATAAACTCACTGACGACCACCCTTTCACTAAAAATTATTCACATATTATTGTAATTTTTCTAAAAGGCAGACAAACCTATTAAGTCCATGTGCTGCATCCAAACACATGTTAGCTTTTTTAATCCAGGACAGTTTGGAGTTAGAATCCAGAAAACGGCAAAGATCTCCTATTCCGCAGTACTTGATGACGATCAAGAAGTCAGGATTAGGTCCTACAGGCAGTCAGAAGAACAAGCTATTACAAGTTTGCCATTGACTGTGGCTCTCAAGTTTATTATAAGCTCTGTTTGATTGATTGATTGATTGATTGATAGAGAGTTAGCCAGATTTAAACCATAATGGCACATTTAATTTAATTTAATTTAATTTAATTTAATTTAGAAGAAAAAATTAGAAGTACTAGTCAGAACACAACTAGCATTTAGGTTTGAGCGTCTGAAAACTGGGTTATGGACCCAACTGTACATGTGCTTGTTGTAAAAAAAATTTAAAAAATCGATAACTTATTCACATGCTTACCTGTCTCATTCTCAATGCAGATGCCAAACAATCGCACAGTGTTGGGCGACTCAAAGTGCTTCATTGCCTCGACTTCCTTTTCGAAAATCTTTTTTACCTCGCTGCACATGGAGAAAATGTTTATGATGACAATGAGTGCACAGAACAGGTTTGGCATCATCCATTTGTTGTTCCAGTAACACTGCTGTTGACTTTATAAAATCATCCCTAATTAATAATTTCTCTATGGTTTATATAAAGACTAAACCTTTTTATAGGAAACCTAGAGCAGGGACAATAAGTATTGAACTTTCCACTACTTTTCCAAGTAAATGGATTTCAAAAGGTACAATTAACATGAAATTCTTACCAGAAGAAAACAACTCATCCAAACCACACCAAGCACGTTCAATACTTTTCTCCCTGTGCCATTTCCCTTTATTACACATAATTTATGGCCATCTATGGTTTGATTTCTTTGCATGTGTGATATGGATGAGTTGTTTCCATCTGGTGATATTTTCAAATAGATTTACTTAGACAATTGGTGACGTGTTCAGTAGTTGTTGAGATGTATTGTATTTTCCATTCTTGGTGCTCTAATGGAGTACCTTGGCATTATTCAGTAAAATAAATTTAATCATTTTTCTTTAGTTTTGTTGGACATTGGTGAAACAATTTAGTTATTCCTTTGTCTGAAACAAGCTGTTGACACTCCCTCGTGTATAAGGCAACATTTCCATTTGGTTCATTATGGAGAACTGAGAGAATCATGATTGCATTACCTTTAGCCAACACAACCAGCTACCTCTTCGATACCCAGGGGATTTTCTTTTGTGCTTTAGGGACACTTGTATTATCTAGTGATAGTTTGGAAATGGGTGCCACATACACCCTAAAAAAATCTAATCTAACCACACACTTACTCTGTACAATACTCAGACTAAAGCAGGAGTAGGAGCAAAAAGATCACTGTCCCAGTTTGTGTTCATTTCAAAAAAGACTGAGCACATTGCTCTGACCATGAAAAATCCAGGTTTAAAGCTTAAGCTTAAGGAAAGATGATTTAAAAAACTAATATAAATTTTCCAAAAAAAGTCCAGTTTAAAAAGGATAATGTTTTCTATCTTATTGTGAAGCTGAACTATGTTACAAACCTTGCGCTTTTGTTCACAGGCTTGTTGTATCTCTTGATGGCCACTGGGAATCTGTGATATTCTCCTCTGTAGACCTTAGACATCTCTGTTTCCCTGAAGGGCTTTTTGGGTTGTTCGTACTTCAGTTCATTTGGCTTAATCACTTGGGCGATGACATAACTGACATTGGGTTTAGTACCTAAAAGAAATGAAAATATGTGCTATAACTTTCTGTAGGGTCTTCCAGTAAAAGGACGACAGGATGACAGAGGCTCTCAGGATCAGCGGCCGCTACTCTGGACTTTGTTGCTTCATTGCCCGTTAAGCACTGAGAAACAAACACAAAGAAAGACTCAGACTCTGAATTTGGTCCAAACTCCAACTTGATTTTCTGTAAGATCTAGATATCAGCTGTGGAGTCCCTGGGAGAATTCAGTCAGTTTGGTCAGTGGTTGTTTTTAGGTATTTTTGTTGTTATTTGTGGAACAAAAATGTTTTTCTACCTCATTTTTGTCTGCTTCCATGATTCAGTAGTTAGGTTTATGTTTGGTGCAAGCTTCATATAAATGTTCTTCTTGCATTGTCCCCAATGTTTTAATTAGTTTTAAACATTGGCAACTTTTACATCCATCCATCCATCTTACAAGCTCTCAAAAAAGAGAGTTCTTGCAAAAGTCCCGATGGACAGGTGGATCCCTTTAATCACATTCAAGACCTAACAGTGATTTCTGCTCGGTGCTAAAGCTAAAGTCAGGATCAGTATCTCCTTACATTGCATCAGCTCAGCCTTGTTTTTCTTCCTGTCCTCCTCATCTTCTTCCATTCTCTTCATCTGGTTAAACATATTATGCAGCATACTCTTGTGCTCCAACTGCAGAGCCATAGACAAGTTGTTAGCGAGCCGGTCGTACAAGCTGTCAAACTCATCTTTGTGGCTGCCGTGGTTTTTTAAATGCCTCCAAAAATTGTTTTTGATGTAACCCTTTAAGAAAGCTTCTGCCTACTCCAAAGTAATGGACAGTTCCTTGAGGACTTTCTTTACCTCTGGAGAGGGATTTTTGATTTGTGACACCAGCTCCTCCAAAACTTTAACTCGCTCACTAAGTCGGTTGCTGCGGCTTTTATTGGCCTCAACCTGATTAACTATCTTAATGATCTTGATGGAGATGGACATGATCACTTTTCCATGATCAGCTAAAGAGAGAGGTAGAGAATAGTTTAGAAAATAGAAAATTACAATAAATCAAAACTTAGTGCTCATGTTTCCAATCTTTTTAAACGAGATCAGAGTCAGAGAACCCTGATAATCAGAATAAGCTTGGCTACACTATCAGAAATATTGATGTGACTATTAGTGCAGTTCCTCTGTCAACTTAAGCCAACTTTACAACAGAAATGATCATGCCTGATAAAATTTACAGCTTTTTAAATAGTTAACACTGCTCAGTGATATGGTAGGAGAAATACTCCAAAACTGAATTTCCACTGATAAAGTTACGTATGAACATTTATTTAACACTAGATGCCTCTCTTGAGGCACGGAGTTGGCCACCCCTGATCAAAGGCACTAAGCTCCGGGGGACAAGGGCTAGTTGCTATATCAGCCAATCCCAGCCCTGAATGATTCTCCCATTGAAATAATAAAGAAAAGAAGAACAATACTGTGGATGCTTAATGAGCATCTACACTAAACATGTTTTCTAAATGAACAGCAATAATTTGCTTTAAACTGTACTTTTGAAAAGAAAACAGTTAATACAAGATGCTCATGGGATTATTTAGCGAGATTATACACATCCCTGAAGTTGGACACGTCTTTGCCATGATCTTTGACCGTTACATTTGTGTAATGCAGAGTGCATTCTGCCAGTAAATCATGAACACGTCTTCAGCTGTCAGGACAGGCTGGATTGCACATATCCAGCACGATTCCAACTTTATTCTACTGAGTAGGAGAAATAAAGAAACAAAGAAAACTGTTCTTTGTGTGTTTGAAGTTTGGAGTTGTATGTTTGACACAATACAAAATTACTGTAAAGACATGAAGGCTAAGCCATTTTTTAAAACTTTAAAATGTTTTCAATCTATATTAATTTTTTATTCAATGGTGCGTATATACAACAATATACAATGGACCCTTTATAACCATGCTTAAGGAGGTACACACATATATTCACAGAGCTAGAGTTTTATCTGATAACCATCTTTTTTTGTGAAAAAATTTGTTTATTGGTACTTTTCCCACATGAATGCTTATCGTATTTGCTTCATGAATGAGTGAAAAAGAAAACAATAACTGCCTGGAGAAAAACAAACAAAACAAATTTAAAAAAAAAATCACAAATACACGTCGACAACACAGTCAAGTCATCAAGGACACAGAATACAAGAAGATCACTCCAACCGTGTCCTCTCAGCTCTGAGCTGCTCACCAAATGCACTCAGATCAACTCAAACTCCAGAAAGAGTCAAATTCAAGTAATTGGCATTGACTGGAATCTCATTTCAGATAACTCACCCCTGTTTGAGCAGTCTTGTAGGAATGGGGTCGAATATACACAATGATAACTGGGAGCATGTGATCACATGGTTATAAGTTAACTCCCATTGGAGAGAAAGAGTCTAAATAAATATCAAATGAAGTAGCTGTATGTAATTCATTGAGACAGGAGCTTTTTAACATGCAGGCTGTGTCTAAATGATGTCTGACAATCTTGTGACTTGGGGTTTTTTCATAGAGCTAGCTCTATGTCCCCACCAACAAGCTGTGGAGACACAGCAGGGATTTTAATAGCAAGTCCCACTGCATTTGTATTTGCAGGAGTTTCTCTTTCACAGCACAATGTGTGCCAAGAGAGTTTTCAGTTGAATCACGGTTCAATGATTTATTAAGATTTGCTGCACGCAGTTTAATGCTGCACACAGGTATTCACCATTTTGGTTGTGGGATTCTTGATTGTTGAGTTATTTGGAGTGAGAGATGTTTTCAGAGTGCGTAACCGTGATGGACGGATGGCTCCAAGCTTTGAGAACAGCGCTGTAATTCAGCAACCATCACCCTGCTTTTTTAGAGTGTGTAACCGTGACACGTAGGTTTGGACATTGTTTTTCCCTTTAAAAATGAAACCATCATTTTAAAAAAAACAACTTTGTATTATCTTTATTATCTTTGTCTAAAATGAACATTATTTTTATTATCAAAACATGTATCAAACAGACAAATATGCCCACTCTAACTTACACTAACGGCATTTTTCTGCAGTTTTTTCTTCACCAGTGAATCAATGGATTAATGTGAATGTTGAAATGTGAATGATGGGCATGAGAATAAAATAAATGTACAGCCACCACATGGTCAACTATTACTAAACCAGTGGTCAAAATCTCCACAGGATGCCTTTTAGCGGTCAGGATCTGTCTATGGAATAGTTTCAAGGTTCATTTGTTTTGGATCACCTGGAGAGTTTCCCTCCTTTCCCCTGCAGGGTTTTCCTCTCTATCAGCAGTGCTTCCATCTGTGCAGGCAGTCCAGTTTTCCCACCAAAGGAGGAGACATTTCAGGGTTGGTTAATTATTTTTGATCAGGCCGCACTGCAACACGGACTCTGCTCTCACTTTTCAATTTCTTAGACATGCTGTGCTGGATTCCCTGCCTATTTTTTTGCTTTTTATTTTGGGGCTCAGCTCATGGAGTTCCCCAGACAAACACTCGCCCCGATGTCACAGACCAGGAGCTGTTCTGGGGTTCTGACCAGTACGACTTTGCTATAGTGCTTCCTGCTTCTGGGTTGGAATGTTTCTGGCACTTTGCTCACCAAGGAGAGAGATTTTACTTGAACTTCATGGTAAGAAGAAAACATTGTATCAAGCTTAGTGAAGCCACCTGACATGTAGTCTGTTTTTCCACAAAAATCAGATGAGTATATTATGAAGGTGCTTCAGTAAAACTCTTTTCTACCATAAAGATTTAAAGATTTGGAGAAGTCAACATCCATATGTCTTGTATTTCTTTACATCACCTCTGATGTCAGTGGTTCCAACTTTGCACTGAGAAGATTTGTGGCCAAGTTTGACTCATTCTTACTGGTAGTACTTGTTCTTCCAGTGTAAGTATATGAAACTGACCCTAGATGGACACCAGCATCTGTTGAAAAGAGTTCACAGTGGTAACATCAAATGGGGCATTTTACACTGACAGAGCTAACAGAGCTACTCATGATTCCTGCAGTGTGTGGATGCTCTGTCTGGTTTTTAACTCTGTATTGGTTTTGTAGGTCCAGTGGGTGACGGGAGTTGGACATGACAGACACCTGTCTGTCACCGTCAACGCTCCGAGCAATCTGTTGCTGGCCACAGTTGATGATGTTAAAGGCCAGATCAACTTTGACACTGCAGAATCAGGTAGCTCACTGTCTGATGGATAGCTCTTCTATTTCACTTCACCTGAATGCAATGAACAGATTGTAGGAAATTATGACTAGTAATTCACTGTTAATATTACATTTTGATACAACACAAACTCTCGTAGAGGATATAAAGTTTTAAAGGTGAGCAACCGAATCATTATTAAAAACATGATAAAAACAACACAAGCTTGTTAGAGTTAGCTGGTAGATTAGTATTTGAGATTTCCTGTGTCTGTTTCCTGTTTTATTATGATAGTCTTTTGTCCTGTGCTCGTGATGTTTACTTTTACTTCCTCTGTTTCATGAGTTAGATTTGTTCCAGCTGTGTTTCCACCCGTTTCTCATCCTCTCATCTTCTTGTCTTTTTAAGCCCTCGGTTTGTCTCTGCTCGTGGTCATATTGTCAACGCCTCGTGTGTGTGCCTTGTAGGTGTTATTAGTCTCAAGATTGTAGAGGAATGTCCTCTCCAACTCTTCAGTCAGTTTCAGCACAGTTCTCTGAAGGTCCCACCACAGCTTCTCAGTCAGGTTGAGGTCTGGACTGATGGACCATTGCACCACTGATTCTTTTCTTTTTCAGCCATTCTTTGGGAGATTTGGGACTATTCTTGGGATCATTGTCCTGTTGATGACCCAGTTTGGTCCGAGCTTTAGCTGTGGAGCTGATGGCCTCACATCTGACTCTGCAATACTTTTTTATACAGAGGAGTTCATGGTTTACCGAGTCCCTGCACGGAGCCTAAATCATCATCCCTCCACCACCCTGCTGACAGCTGGTCTGAGATGTTTAGTTTTCTCCAAATGTGCTGCTGTGCTTTATGGTCAAACATCACCACTTTGGTTTTGTCTGTCCAAAGGACATTGTTCCAGAAGTCCTTGTGATTTTTTTCAGATGTAGCTTTTCAAACCTAAGCCATGCTTTGATGTTGATTTAAAGAGAAGAGGCTTCCTCCTGGTAACACTTCTAAACAAGTCAGACTTGTTCTGTCCACATCAGCAGAGAAAACCATTCACACCTACAACCAGTTTATTTTCACCAATTATGTTTTTGGACTGTGGGATGAAGTCAGAGTATACAGAGAGTATACAGACAGAGCTCACTCAGTTATTGTCATGGGTGAGCAGCCAGTGCGTTTAAGACCCCAAAACGACCCCAAATGCAGACACAGGAGAACAGAACTTGAGTTTAAACAAAAGCGAGCATTTATTGGCTGACACAGGAGAAACAAAGTACAGGGTTAGATCAACTTGGGTGAAACCAAACTAAACATAAACTGGGAAAACTAATAACTGTGACAAGCTGAGTACAGACTGTGAAACAATTAAGACTACTATGATAACTTTGACGAGAAGTATGTGACTTGAATGGAAGCGAGTAGTACAGACATCCCGTCAAAGACTGAATGACAACACGGGGAATTTAGGGGAAGTGGAAACAGACGGGGACACAGCTGACACAAATGAACATCATGACACCACAGGGACAGTTAAACTAAAACACACTGAACAGAGAGACACAAGAGAGAGACAACATGAAAAGACACAGAAGAACAGGACAGACTTACACCAGGAGACATAAAGAGACTCATAACTAAGGAGACATGAAAGGACCTAAACTATACTACAACTCAAGGCAATTAATAAAAATACTAAGACTTAACATTATCTCAGAAATAATACAAAAATACAAAATAACTCAACTAAACCCTTAACTTAAGACTAGCACATGAATTAAACACCATATAAACATAAGAAATCAATACAAAATAACACAAAACCCTGAGTCAAAGACCAAGCCCCTGACAGTTATAAAGTGAACATGCAAAAGAACAAGACTCCGGTCACACTCGTGTTCTCTCTAATCTCTGTGTCCTCTTTAGGCACAACACGCTGTCAGAGGACACCCCATCACAATCATATTCAAGATGCAAGATGGTGAATAGTTTTAAATTTGCAGTTTCAATAGTTGCCCAGCCGATTACATTTCTTGCATCACGTCTGAATGAAAATGTCAGCCGACAGCAGGTATCATGAACTTCTTTGCCCTCTGAGGAGAGACCTCTTCAAACATGTTACCTTATTGGTGTGAAGTGTCACGATCTGCAGTCCGACAGAGCCTGCATGTTCACTATGTTTGTGCTGCACATGTGTTTGGCACGGCTGTCCCAACCTGGAATATAACCATGAGACTGTTCCCACCACTTGCTCTGATTCAATCAAATGAACCTATATTGTGTTCTCTGATCATCACCTGCATTCATGTATATATCAATGTGATTAGCATTTTTTATTTTAAAGTGTTTGTCTTATCGTATGTCTCCTAGCAATATCCTAATGTTGTAAATCTGCTCAACATTTGTCAATAAAACCTTTTCTGATTCTGATGCTGATTCTAAATCAGCTTCACATATGACTCCCTCCTCACCTCACCCCTCCCTGTGGACACTCCCTGTCCCAATCATGCCTTTATCTAAATGTAACTAGAACATTATTTTTTGCAGTTGCACAAACATTTTTTACACGCTGTTTACGTGCGCTCATTTGGCCACACAGCGGCGCTGCTGAGTTGTCAAACAGCTCATCAGAAACTACTCCAATGTTTTCACATCACACGATGTGAAGTTTGTTTTTCGTTTGTGCAGTTTACAGATGTCCACTGAACACATCATGTGCATGTTAGAATGATTGTGGTTTTTAAGGAATCCATCCCCGAGTGTGTTTTAGTGACCAGCCATTTTCCAGGGAAAAACTAAAAACAGTCCACTTTAAACACCTGCTGGAGGATTCAGGTTAACATGAGGTGTTTGACTCATGGGTGCATTAAAGGTCTTCAGGAGGTTTGAACAACAAGAATTTAATCTTAATGAAGTCACTGCCCTCCTTAAGTCATGACACCAAAGCACAGCTTTAACTTCTATGCAATAAAACATGCCTGTGTCCTGCAAGTGATGTCACAGCGGCTGTTTCTTTGCTTCCTGTTTGAGGCGAAGGCACCTTGACGGCTTGTTAGGCTCATAGAGGTTTGGCCTCTCAGCCCAGCATCTCCGGCCCAACCTGGTGTCCCGGTCTGGAGGAAGTCCTGAGAGTCATTATGTGGGTGAAGGTGTGATAAGTTGGGATGGAGTCACCTAGGATGAGGTCTCCTCCTTTACTCGGATTCCTTCAGCTGAAGGAACCAGCCGTGACCTGCGAAGCTGAGAACCTGCTAATAGTTTGAATTCACTTGAAGCTTTAAAAAAACATTCATTATTTTAAAAAAGGACTGGTGTGTTGAAGCTGCACTCAGTTTAATCCAATCCAAACAGTTAGGGATTCTAATCATACATCTGGGGTAGGTCCCACCTTGCGGCCCCCACCTCTGAGCATACCTGGGCATCAACCCCCCCAACAAAGAGAAAGTATATATTATTGTAGGGTCGACCTTACAATATAAAGCGCCTTAAGGCGACTGTTTTTGTAATTTGGTGCTATATAAATGACATTAAATTGAAATTGAAAAATTGAACCTTACTTTGAAAGGCACTTCTGCTCACCCTCTGCACATACTGGGTTGAATGCTGCCAGCGTCCTAAAGGGAGCTGAAAGAAATGTGTGAATGTAGTTTTTATCTGTAAAAGAAAGATGAATTAAAAAGAAGAGTTGATTTCTACACAGAGACAATGCTGCTGGAAGTTAAAGATATGATGGAAAGAAGGAAGGAGGGAAGACAGAGAGGGAGAAAGGAAGGAAGGAAGCTGGAGGGAGGAGGTGATGATCTAAGAATGATCTTCAGAGTAAAAGTCAGTTTAAAGTGATTAAATCACAGTTTTTTTAGGGAAAAAATGATTTTGAGCTCTTTCAAGAACTGCTCGTCTTCAGCCTGCTCAGCTGTGCTCGGCTTGCAGAGGATGAAGTAATCAGATTACACTTCATTATAAAATTATCAGTAATATGATTTCATCCTGGGATTATTTCTACGATTTTGTGGTTTAACGGTTTTTCCATTGCTGTGTTTTTCTCACAAAGAAAACAGTCAGCCTCTTAGGTATTGTGTTTTACATGCTAAATAAATACTCAGCGACTAATAAAGATAAGTTTAATTTCCACCTTCATGAAAAGATTTGCACAAAAGCTCAGGGGGGTCTGAAAGAAAGAATGACGAGGATTTTATTAAAATGACGAAAAGTAGAAATGAGGATCTCCTTTTGCTGCTGTGAGGCTGTGGGGGTGGTGTTTGAGGACTGGGTTGTTGTGTGAGCTGACCTCACTCTTCAGCTCCTGACTCAAAGAAGTGTTTTGTTTGTTGTCCTGGACACACACACACACACTGAGGCCTGCAGGGGAGGTGTTGCATGTTAATGACAGCGAGGCACAAAGTTAATGCAGCTTCAGAGACAGAAGCTCACTGTCAGTGTTTAACAAATTGTTTGTCTGCAGGACGAAATCAGGCCCAGAGCTGTTTAAATGTGTCAACCTGCAGGTGTTCATAATGACCAGCAGGGGGCAACTCCTCTGATAGCAATGACAAAATTCCACAACATGCCTTTTGTCCTGGTCGTGGCAGATGGCTGCCCCTCCCTGAGGCTATTGGTGTTTTTGTCTGAAAACTCTCCGCGTCCACACTATCGTTTTCAGTCATTTTGACAGAGTTGTTCGTCAACACTGAAACGGCCGAAAAAGCTTACATCCTAGACACACCTGCGTGAAACATAAGACTTTGAATTTGACCTGCATCATTTCTGTCTGCCATTTATTTACTTTCCAACTATCTGAAACGTCACGGCAAAATGTAGAGGAAAAGTGCAAGTTTTTTTAAATGGAGAAACAATGAGGTGGAATTGTTGATATGAGTAACATAAAAGTACAAAGTTGCAAAAGCAAGTTAGGATTAAAGAATTGGAAGAAAAGGTATCTGGAGCATGTACAAACTGATATTAATCATTATTAGGGCTGTCAAAACTGAGAGCAAACCAAAAAAACTGCTGTTTAATGCGTCATCGTTTCTGAAAGTCTGCTTTTTTGCAGTCCACATTGCAACGTGAAAGCGCTCTTTTCAAATGTATCCCTTTTCGATAGCATTTTTAAAAAACTCAGTTTTCCTTGAACAAAAACAGAGTCTCAGTGTGGACGGGAGGCCAAAACGGAGAGAAAATGATGCATTTTCAAATGAAAACGTATTAGTGTGGACGTGGCCTGAGACTGGTTCTGCTGGAAGTTTCTTCTTGTTAAAAGGGAGTTCTTCCTGTCTATAGTGGCGCGCAGATCGATATTGAAATATCGATTCCTCGAATACCAGTAATTTATGTTCTAGAATCGATTCTCATAGTAAAATATCGATATTTTAGTAATTTGGGGGGGAAATTTGTAGTATATCATTAACAAAAACACAATGGAAAGAAACTATATCATTCGGATTGTCTACATTGGAAAGAATTACTTCCTCTTCCGCCTTTCATAGTCATGTGTGAAATACGGCTGTATAAATGTGTTGCAGCCCCTTGTTGTGCGCACTCACAACGCCAAGCGTAAACAGAGTCATGTGCTCTTAGCGTGTTTTTGTTTTTTCCATGATGCTAACCACTCTTTTAAGAAAAGGGGAGGGGCTTGGTAAAGGAGAATATCTATAAAGATACCTCTCTTCTTTACTCAGAACCTTCAGTCAAACTAAATTCATTTAAAAACTTTTAAAAATCATTTTGCAGAATAACTGTTGTGGTGTATCTGACTGTTATATTTATTAAGTATGTGTTCTCTCTGGTCTCCAGAGACGTCACCAAATAGTTGTAAAGGTGCCAGAGACTTCAGGTGGATCAAAATGTCTGTAAACTGCAGAATGAGAGCCGATAAAGTCCAAATGTACCAACAGGAAAAAACAAAACTAGATGTGACAGCTGTGCGTATCATAACCAACAAGATTCCAACATTAGATAATGCTAAGATCCAACATGCACTGCAGAGAGGTTGACATGACAGGAAGTCGAGATGATCAAGATAGTCCAGCCATCAAACTAAGAGGTGTGATATAAATAAAAGTGTTTCTACAAAGTAAAGGACATTTTGAGTTTCCTGCTGGCATCATGCACTGTCTGCACAAGTTTCTTCTTTGTCTTCTACCATGTCTACGAGACATCAGTGAGATATCAAATATACTTCATTTATCTTAATGCTGTAAACACCACACTAACTTTTTTTTATTATTATTAGAGATTGCAACAGGAATTATTAATGGAAGAAAAGCTCCGGAGAACTCGATGCTGTACATGGTGTCATTGCAGGATAACATGGGTCGACATGTCTGTGGAGGATTCCTCATCACTGTAGACTTTGTGCTCACTAGTGCACACTGTGACATCTTGTAAGTTTGATTTCCTTTTCATGAAATTTATCCAAAGAAAAACCTTTTCAAATTTGTATTTGTTGATCAGATCACTCTAAGGTATTCATAAGGGAAATGTTATTTTAAGGGACAATAAAACATAATTAAGTTTAACAGCATCAAATATTAACGACCTTTGTAATATACAAAAACAAACTGACTGACAGCTGTTGGTTACAGCGCTGCTGACATTAGCCTGCATGTAACAACTGCTTTATGAGAAATTAAGATATCAGGTTTAAAGTAGTTTAAATTTTAAATTCCCTCTCAATGATTACTCCCTCAGTGGCCCCACATACATCGTACTCGGCAACCACAATCTGAAGAAGGGTGTTTATCAGAAAGTAAAGATTAAAGAAAAACTTATCCATCCAAGTTACAAAAGCG
>VUQR01036038.1:0-33380 GCA_015108515.1 Hemichromis elongatus
TGGGCGTGGTAGCCTCCACAGGTATGCAGCAATACCTGATAGCAGTGGTTGAAACAGTTTCTGATGTTCAGCATGTTGAGTTACTGCATAGTCCACAGGTAAACGAAGCTTCAAGAGGGTGAGTCTGTCATACATCAAAAGGGAGTTGACACCATTCATTAGAATGCTAGAGATCAGAGAAAACAGGGAAAAACAGAGAGCAGACGGCAAGCTGAGCACCTAGGAGCCATCTTCTTGTTACATTTAACAGGGCTGTGCAGAGATGTTTTAGGGGCAGGTGCTCAAAGTTAAAATGTACGCATAGAACCAGGCTGAACAACAACAACACACATTCATCAGGAATCTAATGTGGAATTGTATCATAATATATTACTCATTAGGTGGGGACAATGCAAAGCAAACATAACCTGTTTTACCTGATTGTGTATAATGTTGCTGCTGCTGAGGGCAGGGCTGTATTGATCTGAGACTGTAGGCATCAAGTCCATAGAAGAGATGGTGCTGATTAAAGAAGTTGTATGAAAATAATAATAAAATGCAAAGATTGGTGACATGGCTTGGAACCATAAGGCAACAGATTTTAAAAACTGCGGGAAATAAACTGAAACCACAATGTAAGTAGGGCAAAAGAAAGGGGTGGTCATTTATTCCTAGTGCTAAAGTAATAAAGTAATAAGAAAAAAATTAAGTCCTAAATATAAAATTTATTTATGATGATTTAATTTGTTTGACTATCCACTCTGTGCAAGGCAGAAAGCTTATTAAATGTTTAAACTGCAGAGATACAAGTTTGGTGCTGTAAAATCAGATGTATATGATGTATAATCATGTTTGAAATATAAAACTTAAAAACTGTTTCTTATTGTATTTTTTTAAACTACAGAATGTGTTGTTTTTTTTAAATATCATTAATTAATTAGAATAGAATAATCCTTTAATTGTCCCACAAGGTTAAATTTGGGTGTAACAGCAGCAAGAACGACACATATACAAACAAACAGTACACAAGACACAGAACAGAGACATACACATTTTTTACATATTTACATGAAGGACAATGGTTACCAAAAATTGAATACCATACTGTTATTAGTTAAATAAATTAAATACAGATAAGAGGCCACCCTTGTTATAGTGTGAATCGGTTGATAAAATAGTATCAACCGATAGTGCAAGTTACAGCGCTGATGTAAACATCTATGATTGTTGGGAGCAGTTCTGATCTTCTTCTGATCAGTTCTGGGACCCATTTGACCTTAGAACTGAAGAAGCTTCTCGGATGAGAGGTGAAACATCTTCAAGACACTTAAAGAAGTCCAGACACTTTTCTTTCCAAGCACCTTAGACTATGATGACCTGAATGACTGAGAACCTTTGGAGTCAAACTAAGTAAAATAAATTTAAATACTTTTAAGTTGTTGAATTTCATGCAATCGTACATGATTTTATTTCTTTCACCATAGAAACATTAAATTATTTTGTTCAAATTACATGTTAGACTCTTGTAAATGTAACAACCACCCAATTTTACTTTTTTGGGTGTAACATTATTAGCAATGATTAATTTTTTTTGGCTAAATAACTTGGTAACATAGCAAGCAGCACCAAAATTGTCTATGCAATAATCCACACGAGTAAAAGGGAATTAGTCTGGTTTGGTGGTTTGACTCTGTTTGTGTTCCTGAAATCTGTAGTGTGGGGTGCCATCACGCTTTCACACAACAGACACAGAGAGCTCTAGGGGCTGGGACTAGTAACAGGGAACAACAAAGAAACTCTACTAAACACTCCAACTTTCTGCATCTGAGTGCATTTTATGTGGTTCACAGTAAACATGTTGCTTGATATAAGGAATGTGGCCAGTATCAATACTGTGTTACAAAACATTAGTCTACATAGCAACGTCTCTTCCAAGATCATGAACTAAGACAATTGTAGGTAAGTACAAATTATTTGAATGTGTCGACACTTTGCCAAAGACTGGAAGAAGACCCAAACTCTCACGCTCAGATGAGATAAAATTGATTAACTTTAAGAATGACTAAGACCCAAGCATGCATGACCAATTTGCAGTTCATTTTAGTTAAATTTCTGGTTAACTATTTCATGGTCAGACAACACATGATTGAAACAATTATAAGCAGCATCATTGGATGAGTAAAGGTGACGCTTTCAAACCTGAACCAACTAGGGAACATAGAAGTCCAATACTGGGAGTGAAGCTTACACACAGCATTTCTTCTAAAGTCTCTGACAAACACAGTCTGACATTTCCTATTTGGAGTGCAAATAACATAATCAGTTTCATTCTGATTTTTTTCTCTACCACATAAGGTATAGAAAACTTTTTTCTGCTTTATGAGACAAGGGACAGAAGCCGATGACAAACTCTCCGTTTTGGAAAACGTTACGTCACTGTTACGTTTTAATCTACTGGTATTTTTTCTTAGGATGAGAGCACATGGTGCTTATTCGAAAGTGCATGAAAATGCACAAGCAAACTGAATTAAAATGCATCAAATCAAATTAATAGTACACACAAAACTGCAAAGCACGGTATCACTCGATAACGCGCTGATTCCAGAGCGAGGTAAATCAGTGCGTCAAATGTTTTTCAACCTGTTTTCATCTTCCTCTGTCCTCATTCTTCGTGTCAACCCTGCAGGCTGTTTCCCATTAAAATGTCCCCTTGCGTTGGGGCAGTTGCACTATGATTCAATTATGAGTCACCCTCTGTAACTTAAACTCTTCCAAAGAGGTGCTGAGAGTGGTGAACAGAAAACTGAGCGGTCGCCCATAAATATTACAGGGTCACATTGCATTGTTGATGAAATATACATGGAACCATTTCATAGAGCATTTACATGTTATCTAACAGAAAGATGACATATTCTACCCAACTCCTCCATTCACATAGATGTGTTAACGCTTGTCAGAACACACATCAGCAATTTCTAATTCAGTGTTAACCACCGGCTTTAAATGCCATCCAGAGAGCCATGCCATTATTATTTAAAGTCGAATATTGATAAAGAGTTTGACAAATGAGCGTTGCTTTTCTCTTGATTTTAGTCAGCTGGAAAGGGTGTTGTGACAAGTCTCACCAAACTTGCTAGGAAATGATTAAACCGGAAATGTGTTTTTCCCCTTTTCCCGTTGAGAACTAATGGCACATGACAGGATGTGTTAGCAGTGCTGTCTGCCCTTCCAAATCTCCTTCAGTTAATTTTTCTCTGCCCGACTACTACTTAAGATCCCATTACAACTTGAAAACACCACTTTATGCTTGTTTCTGGCACTTTGGTTTATTTTCATTTCAGACTTTTTTGTACAGACACACAGGCCCTTGTGCACACAACACCACTGGTCCTGTCCGCCTAATGATGGTCCATTTCTAGTGTAGGGGTGAGCCCTCTCCATCACTTCCTGTTTTGATCTGGGCTCTGATAGGTGGAAGGTCATCCCAGATATGATGCATGATTGTTTGTTTACTCCTAGCGGGGGAGATGGATCTGGTCCTCTGAGAGCAGGACCTCATTATGGGAACATATGAGAGAGCCACAGAGGAGCAGGAGATGAAGGGGAACAGAAACAGGTAGGGAGGAAAACAGTAAAGTGCCAGCTGAGCACAGGAAAAATGGATGAAAACAGAAAGCTGAGGAAGAGGGAAGACATGAATGATGAAAGGATGAAAAAGGTGGATGAAAAGGGAATAATGATGAGAGAGAAGAAGTGGCAGACTTGACACAGCCAGCTTTTAGGGGAGTAAGTCAAGAAAGTGGTTGAGGTTGAAAACTATGACTTTGTTGTTCTGATATGAGATGAAAGTAAAGTCAGAAAAAGAGGGAGGAAAACACAAGAGAAACAAAGACTGATGAAAAGAAACAAAGGGAACGAGGAGTGGCTAACGGGAGACGGCACTAATGATACCACATTCAGTGTCACAGCCCGAAATATAAACAACAAGCACACATAATAAAGCAGAAGCCTTGAACTTCACAACAGTTTAATTGGAATAGCTGGATACAAATGTGTGGGTGGCTGTTTTTTTTTTTCTTCTATGATCTATCTTTTTCTCAATCATGCTTCCTGTCGCGTTTTACTGTGCATTTATTAACATATCTGTTAATAAGAGACTTTTTGATTCTGATCAGAAACTTTTTAAAGCAGCAGTTAATAAAACTGTATATTTACATGAATCACACATATTTATGTGGATTTTAGTTTCCTCTCTGATTGAGGAAAGCATGCGAGATGAGAAGAAGTAATGAAGAGAAGATGAGGCAGAGATTTGCACACTGAGACTCTATCAGAGGCCAGTAGGGCACAGAGGCTCCAAGTTGCTGGGGTCTCCAAGGAGATTCTGCAGTCTGTATACAGCAAGTAGTAAAGTGAACATAGCAGTATTTATTTCAGGGAATCTTTACTGCAGATTGTGGGTTACTTTCGGTTACTAATTAATTCCTAAGACAGCTCACCAGGAAATAAGTTTTCTGTATCATATTTCTAAAAAAATCTCTTTCATAAAACTATAAAGATGTCTTTTTTCATCCTCCATCTCTAAATGTGCCAGCTAACGGTTTAGTTTAGATCTATATTAGGCAAGAATACACACTTGGTGTCGATGGATATTTTTCTGAGATAAATAAGCAGAAGGTGTGTTAACATGCGTGTCCAGACATGCAGATGTGTTTTGATCTTTCACTGGCTTGTGTTGAACCTTTGATATGTCATCTCTGTGAATGAGACGAGGAGTTGAACACCTTCAAGAATCATGTCTTAAGTACAGACACAAGACGCTTTTAGAAGGAGATGCTTGCATGTATATCTCTACAGTATATATTTACCATTTTGCTTGTGTACATTTTCTTTGGCGTTTTTGTGTTTAGATCACATTAAATGCAAAGTCTTGTTTTGAGGATGTGAAAAAAAATCCTATCCTGTGTTATCTGAACTATTTACTTTAATGATGATTGATGTGGATTCCTATTTACTCTGTTGTTCAAAGAGACATTGTGTGGCAAGCAAGGCAAGCACTGATTGCCCATTGAAATCTAAATATAAAAATCAATGATACATACCAAAGAGAAAGCAACCTCTCTCCTTTTGTCTCAGTGTTCCTTTATAAAGGACCTCATGTTTTGTAAATTGTGTCTTCCTATTACTGCAGATGGTTACTGTCTCTGTAAACAGATTTAACTCTGCTTGGTTCTGATTGCAGTTAAATCTATAGTCAATCGTTCACATGAGCATTACTTCTTGTTGACATCTGTCAATAAGAATTGCTACGTGGGTTTAATGCTAGATCAATCAAAAAACAACGGGAGGTATTATTGAGTTTTTCTTTTCACAATAAAGCACAAGGAAAGGGCATTAATTTATTATTTTCTTTTTTGTTCTATTGCTTTCTTTTATAGTGTTTTTGTTTTTGTTGTTATTGTTATTCATTTATTTATTTTATTTTTTATACAGAGAGAGAGAGAGCGCAGTTGTAAAGCTTGGTAACTAAACCATCTTGCAGCCAAACAACACAAAGGCCAATAAAGTCTTTCTATGCTCAGATTATGAACCATAATTGGATTGTATAATAATCCGCTCAAGAGATTTTCTGGATTATAGTATGCCAGAAGGGTGAGGGGTAGGAATGTAAATCTTTGGTGCTTTTGTACCTGATAAATATGTTTTGTGCGATAGTTTGTGATTATTACACGATAACAACTGCAACAATTCTTCACCCAAATTGATTTGATATGTCAGTGCTTCATTACTCAGACCGAAGATTGTTTTCTTCAGGGCTGCAGTAAAATGTTACTTTATCGACTCTGCAGGTGCTTCTATCATTCTTCATTCTTTGACAGCACAGAAAGAAAAAACTGACAACCTCGAGTTGTTCACCTGGCATAATGAATGCCATAATAAATTCTTCTTAGAGATTATTTTCATCAAAAGCCGGTGTGTAATAAACAGATTTCCTGCTCATACTTTACTGAGTCAATCAGCTCGCCACATCACCAAACTGTTGCTGAAATTAAATTTGGTTTACCTTAAGATGGGAATGGATTCACTTATTTTAGATGTGTTCGGAATCTTGTACACAAGCAGATGGGCAATGTCACGGGTTTCAGACGGACTCAGGTGCAAACCAGGAATCCTTTTGCAAAGAGACTGTGATTTATTTACAATGTTCACCAAGTGTATTATATGCAATGTGCAATTGGGCGCCAGGGCGTCTGTAAGAGGGAAAAGCGGAAAAGTCCACACACAATGCTCTCCAGAAAACTTTCAGCTACTTCACGCTCCAACTCAGTTGCTCTCAGATGATTCGCACTGAGAAACGAGAACAGGTCCAGGCAAATGTAGAGAAGCTTAGTCAGAAACAGACTAGGGAAATCACACAGATTCAGATATGGGTTGCCAGGCTGACTAACACAGGTTACTTAACAATCAAGCAACAAGAAGCATAGAATAGCCATCTTAAATAGTGATCAGAAAATCAGGTAGATCAGCGGCAGCTGTGGTAAACAGAGCAGGTGCGTGGGCCAGAGGCGAGAGCCCAAGATAAGCTCCGCCCAGGCAGGCAGAGACAGAGGAAATGGAGAGAGAGAAGGCACAACAAAACAGAATATAGAGTCAGCCAGGACGGAGACCATGACAGGCAAAGGTATCTGCTGTGCATCACAATGTAGTGTGAGGACTGTCGTTGGTTGATTATTCTATAGACTAGATCTGTTTGCAAAGATATAATTATTTCTTAATTTTCATGGCCCTTGTTTATAAATCAGTTACCTTATACCAACCACCACATAAACAACACAACTGTATTTGCCGCATCAGCAATAAAACAATGAAAACAACATTGCATAGAGACATTGTGGCTGATATTGATCGAACTGACAATTAGCTCTCAGTCACTCCATAAAGCTAGAGCTACTGTTGCAAGCGTATCAGTTTTCTGTACTTAATATCAGCACTAGTTACTTGTGCGTCATTCTGTCATCTTCTTTTTCTTCCAGCTGCTCCTTTTTGGGGTTGCCACAGCAGATCGCCTGCCTCCATCTCACCCTATCTCCTGCATCCTCTGACGCACCAACCGTCTGCGTGTCCTCCTCCGCTACATCCACAAGCGTTGTTTGAGGTCTTGTCCTCCTGCCGGTGGCTCCATGCTCAACACTGCTGTGCTTCATTCTTTACGAAATGAAAATGTGTTGATGTTTTCACACAACACATTAGATTAGGCAAAGGAATTTAGTATTTTGTTTTATTTATTTATTTAACAACAAAGAAGCTACCATTCAGGTATGTCATGTGGTTAGTCTCCTTTGTTTTCATCAAAAAACTGATTTTATTTCTTTCTTTTTTTCAAAAAGAGAAATATGGTATTTTATATATTGTATTTTATACAATGTGTTGGCAAAATCAGATCTCTCCTAAATATAATGCATGAACACTCATCAGCTACTTTATAGGATACACTTTGCTGGCACCCTTTTGGCTCTAGACCTGCCATAATGCCTTAATACTTCATGGCGCTGGAAAATTTCCATGACATTCCAAACACTGACATGACAGCATCGCAGTTGCTGCAGAGTTTTTGACTGCAGATCAATGATGCAATCTCCCTTTCTACTACATCCCAAAAGTGCTCCCTGGGATTGGGATCTGGTGACGATGGAGGCCATTTGCCAGTGTACACATTGTCATGTTCACGCAAGCAGTTTAACATGACTGGAGCTTTGTGACATGGCACGGTATCCTGCTGGAAGCCTCCATTAGAAGATTGCTATGCTGTAGTCATGAACACTTGGATCTATGCTTTCATGACATTTACAGTTAGCTCCTACCATCCAAATGTTGCAGAAGAAGTCACATCTCATCAGATAAGTCCTCTGTATTCCACTTTGGTGAGTCTATGTGAATAGAGTCAGGTTCCTGTTCTTAGCTGACAGGAGTGACACCCTGTATAGTCTTCATCTGCTGCTTCGTCTGCTTTGACGTGCTGTGTATTCATAGATGCTTTACTGCATACCTTGCTTGTAATATAGTAAGTTGTTGGTGGCTTTTTATCATCTCAAAGCAGTTGGCCATTTTCCTCTGACCTTTGGCATCAGCAGCGCTCAGAAAAGTGCTGCTCACTAGATATTTTCTCTTTTCCCACCCTTTTTCTATCAGTGCTAGAGATGAAGAAGATAAGATAAACCCTTCTGTGCTTTTATGCTGCTTGGTTTGAATTCCAGCGGGTCATCTCGGCGATTTCTACATGCATAAATGCACTGAGCTGCATGCATGTGAATGCTTAGATATTTGTGTTAACAAGTGTTAACATGTGTCACTAACAAAGTGGCCAATGAGCATATGAGCGTAATTGTCTATTCAGGATTTTTTCATTTAGTTCATGTAAATATGCACATTAAAGATAAATATAACCTTTCATGTCTCATAGCAAGTTTTACTCAAATCTCTAAAACTATCATGTGATTAGACAAAATGGCTTTGTGTTGGGTTTAAAAGCAAAAAAAAAAAATGTAATCTGCAACTAACAAGTTGCACATTCCACCAAAGCAATGCTGCTGTCTGCAAAACCAACCCTTTTAAAATGACAGACTATAGAGTCACCCTTGTGACTTGGACACTATGATCTTATTATCGGCCTCCATAAAGAGCTTGTTCCCTGCTTGTTAGAAAGACATTATTACATCTAAATGATCATTGCCCATACAGGCTACTCAGGCACTTCCCGGAGACAGTTGGCGACCAAGAGGAATAAGAGGGCACATGACAAAACAGATAAGAGTGGGTGTAATGGAGAGAAAACCACACAGGATAATGGATGAATTATCCACACGCAGACCGAAAAATATGTGTTGCAAGGGTGAGATGGGCCAAAGGCAGAAAATGAACTGGCATAAGAAAAAGGAAGAGTGGTTTAAATATGCAAAAATTCCATAAAATTCACAGGCTTTAGCTAAAAAAACAGAGCAAGGCAAAAATAAAACCACCAATCACTTGATGACATTCTGTGTTTAAAGGACAAGCATTAAGGCCAAAAAGGAAAAATGCACAAGAGCAAAGTAAAAAAATGTGCATGAAGAAGTTAAATTAAAAGAGCGGGAGGCAGAAGGAGAGGCTCGCAATCACTAATCCCAACAGAAAAACATTCTGATTAGACTTATCCTTTCCTCTGAGGATTTGAAGCTTTGATAAAACCTTCACCCCAAACCAAAATCAATTTAGTCAGCGGGTAGCGTTCACAAGCAATACCCTCCTTTTCTCCACTATAGACAAAGCTCTGAGTGAAACCCGGTGAAATGAGCAAGTATTTTTGTCCACTCATTTTAGCAACTTTTCCTTTCTACTCCTAAAAAAGACTTAATTCTCTGAGCCTGATTAGAGCGTGTCCAAACACTGGAACCTAAACCGGGCTAGTGGATTTACAAATATTCACTCAGCTTCATACAGAAAGAAAGTATTTAATTCCAGTCAGATAGCAGTGTGCTGCACTTTGTTGTTTTTCTTTCTTTCTTTCTTTTTTTAATTCCTTGGGTAACAAAGGAGATCCGCTTGAAAATCTGGAGAGCCCTTAAGTGCTGCGAGAGGAAGGAGACTGTAATCAAAACAAGCGGACCACCTCGGTGACACCCTATCAGTGATTTACACGGAAATGTCAGATGTCAGTCATTTAATCAGAAAAAAGGTCTTGTTTATAATTGAGTTCTTGCTGAGACAGAGTTTAGATCGTGAACCCTTTTTTTGTTATTAGATGTGGCTCTTTTGTAAAGTTTCTAATACCATTTAATTTACAAATATCACAACAGTTTTTAGGAGCTTGTCTTGTCAATTGGTAATTTTTTAAACCACTGCCTGTAAAGTAGCATAAAGCTCATCATACATATGAGCTATGTGTATTTATTTCTTTTAGATTTCACCTCACCTAGTGTCTGTGAATGATCCTAAGCTGACCACGAGAGATTGTTGCCGGTGTATACTTAGTGTGGACTGCCTTAAGAGTTTTTTTTTCTTATTCCAGAGTGGCTGTATGTGGGTGTGGGTGTGTGTGTGTGTGTGTATGTGTGTTTTCTTCCCTTTCACAACAAATCAACAAAGAAAAACTCATTTTTTTCCCCCACCATGGCACAGTGCTGGGAGTTTGAGTGTAGTCTTAACTGCGCTTGGCAAGCAGAACACACAGCGTAGCACAAGTCCTGAGAGACCCAGCAGCCTAAGCTAATCACTGCAAAGACATGACACACACCCACACAACTCACCATGCCCACACATATTTGCACATGTGAAACGCTGTCCTCTGTGCACAGCCATGCACGCAGGCTATTACACACACTATTAATGGAAGGGGGGCAGATGCAGAAAAAGGAAAGGAACGTGCTTTCAACCAAATTGGATTAAGAGTGTCATCTAATATGGAACAAGCGTGAGAGGGTTCCCTTGAAACTTTGCTGTAAAGGGATATCGGCGTTGAAAAATGAGCTGCACGCTTTTTGGTTAGGAGACAATTCAGATTCCTCACGGATGGGAGAGCAAGGGGGGGTGGGCGGCGGAGGGAGAGAGGCCTTTACATCCTGGAAAACGACGATCCATCTGAGCGGCCGTCCAATCTTGATCAGTAGCTATGCCTCGATACATACAGTCTACTTAAAAGTATATGAATAGATAATGCATAGGGCCACTATGTCTCTATTCTTTTGACTCTCACACTTTTATCTCTTTTTGTTCCTCATTCTTTTTTTTTCTCTCCTTTGTAATTTCTTCTCTTAGCACTGGCTATGCATTTAGAATATGCAGTGCAAGCATTCTCTGCCTTCCCATATATTCTCCATCTGCTCATATGGACACATGGACAACCCAGTAACTCCCTGGAGTAAGCAGGACCTCGGGGGCAACTGGGTGCAATGATGGCCACTGGCATATCAAATTTACTGCCCAGGGCATGCCCATGGTAGAGAATGGCCATGTGCCCTTCACTGTGGAAATCAGCTTTCAGCAACTAAGAGGAAACAATGCCAAGATTATCTGGAGATCACAGACAACTAAAAAAATACCAAAAATCAAAACAAAATAAAGACGAAATAGAAAATGATTTTGTGTAATTGTTTAAAATGAAATAAAAAATAAATAAGTGTTTCTTGGTTAATATGCTTTTTGTGTTATAGAGATGAGATATAGTGCGTTATATTTGTATGTTCACACTAAGTGTCATTTAATGGCACTATACTTAAAAGCGGATAAAACAGATAACGATGACACAGTCATTCCTGCATTCTGTATGCGGCACTCGAGTTTCAGAATATCTGAGGTTAACTGTGCTACATAGGATTGAACCTGTGGGGTTACAGGTACTGTGGGTGGTGAAGTGCAGAGTGAAAGCCTGTAAGTGTGTGAGCACAGCGCTGTCAACCTGTTAAAAGGTAGTAGTGTGTGTGTGTGTATGTACGTACATGTTGTAAAGAGATGTTAAGGAGCTTGTTCCATCATGCTGATGAGCTCCTTAATGCAATATAGTGGCGCTCTCCCGACAGACACAGGGATGCTTTCCAGAACATCTTCTCCATTATCTCTGTATACATTAACCTTGAGCACAGTGGCAGGTAAGTGAAATCTTGCACACACATACACACATATACACACGGCATACATCCAGATGCAGATATTTGCATTATGTAAATTCTATGAAATCTGCTTTTAACCATGGAACGTGTTTACATTACGTACAGGACAGCACTGTGTAACCACAGACATGCACATGTTTAGAACACTATAGAGCAATATATTGTTTTGTTTTGTCTTGTGATATGTTAGTGAAATATTGGTGCCAAATCAACTCACCTGACATTTTATTAGGTACACCTTGCTAGTAGCAAGTTGGACCCCATTGTTCCTTTAAGAACTGCCTTAATCCTCTGGTTTTGTGCACCCCCATCCCTCATCCTTTAGTGTTCCTGGTCACTTTTGTGACCAGTCAGTTTTAACAGCTCTTAAATTGACATAAGAAGCATCTTACGTCGCCAAATACAGTGGGTAGTTCAATGGGTCATTCAGTGGGCCATTCAGTGGGTCGTCAAATAGGTCGTAAAGTGGGTCTTTAGTTTGGTCATTCAGTGGGTCATTCAGGGGTCAGAGGCCAAAGGGGGGTGGGGGGATTCCCATTCATTTTCTATGGTGATCACTTTTTAACAGGAACACCATAAAACACAATATTTATGAGTTTTTAATTCGTAAGTCAGTCAGATTTGACCCGAACACGACAAGAACATTTTAATTATTTATTTTTTCATGACAAAGTTCAACAAGGTTTTGGAAACAATGCAGCATAATACTTTTATAACAGGCCAAGAGTTGACCCAAACAGACCCAAACAACTGAATGAAAACGAGAGAATTCATTTACAGTGAAAATGATGAAAGCGACAAAGGGTGATCTGCTGGAAGAAGGAGAGCAAATGTTAGTGGCAGGCTGGTCTATAGAACTAATACTGAATGAGGCAAGTGTGAGGAGTAGAGCTTACTTGTTACACTGTTGGATCGAGCATGGGGAAGGATTTCTGGTGGCAGGCGCGCAGAGGCTGTGCAACAGCGGAGCCCAAGTAAATGTGGTCCGAAGCAGCTGAGTAGCTGGAATCAAAACCCAGGATCAAGTATTTGCCAGTGGCTCACTTCTTCTGGGGGGCATGATGTAACACACAGAGATTTGGCTAGATGCAAAGGGAAGTAGGATTACTGAAAGCTATGAAATGCCTAAACAGAAGTCACTTGGAAAAGGCCAACGTTTTGTTAGCAGTATTTCGCCAATGCATTCTTGCCATTTAAGTGCAATAACAACAAAGGTAATGCCCACATCTCTACTCCTCAAAAGCTGAAGATCATTCTACTATTTTCCTTCCCCATGCAGACAACCTCGAATCAGCTGGTTGTAAAGCAGGAAGAAAAAAAAGATGTTGGCTTGACATTTTGTCTCTCTTTTTCTCCACAGTGTGCAGATTACTGCAGAGCCTTTGCAATGCAAGTCACAACATAAATGTAATTATTGAATTTAGTACAGTAATGCATTACATTACTGAATTACTGATAATATCATGCAATTACAGGAAAGCCAACAGTGAATGACATCTTCATCCATGATATAACTCTCCTATGCCACCTTATTCCAAAGGTGGTCTATTAGATGGAAATCTGATGACTGTACAGGTCATTTAACTAAAATGAACTCACTATCATGTTCAAACTCATTCAGGAAACTAGTTTCAGATGAGTTGAGCATTGTAACACAGCATGTTATCATAAGGGAAACAACCGTGGTTAAGTGGTCATCTGGTACTAAGTGGTTCTAAGTGTTCCAAGAAAATATCCTTAAGATCATTAAACCACCACCACCATTCTGAACCAGTCACACAAAATAAGATGGATCCATGTTGATTATCCCCAGTTCTGAAATGTTGCAAGAAAAATTAAGACTTGTCAGACCAAACGATGTCCAATTTTGTCAAGCGTAGACAAATTTTTGCTTCAATTTCATGTTCTTGGATGACAGAGGTAGCGCCTGGTGTCATCTGCTTCAAGGTTCAATGTGTTTTATGTTCAGATATGCTCTTTTGAATACTTTGGTTGTAACAGGCGGTTATATGAAGGACTTTTTTTGTTCCCAGACCTCTGACATGAGTGAGGCATCTTTCTTCCCAGATACGTGCTGCTTGTATAATATTTGCTCTTTATTGGACCAATCTTAACAGCCCATCCCCAATTTTTTTTGCAATCTAAATTTGACTTATTACACTCACTACCTACCTCATGGCTTCTTGTGGTGATGATCATTATATTAACCCTACTACTTTTATTTTTTTTACTTACGTTTAATGAGGAAGAAAAAAAGTGGTAGACAGCACATGCAGCAGTAGACTGAAAATCAGAACATTAAAAAACTAAAATGATAAATGAATAAAAAAAGTAAATCAATAATTATTTATAAATAATGAGTAATTATCGAAACACATGTACAAAGATCCCGCATTGCAATAAATACCTAAATATTTCTGTAAACAGCAGAAATGCTGTAGGTGATTTACGCTGCGATCGACACCACTATCAGTATCAACTGAACACATGTCAGAAACAAGAGCAAAGCTGAAAACACAAACTATTTGAATCGGTAATTTTGTGCACTCGCTGTCATTAGATGAGGTTTTCTGACGCACTCACAACTTTAAAGTGAATTCTGGATCTGTTTGCTGTGTAAAAACGCTCAACGTAACAGGTAAACCAGCGGATTGGATGCAGTGCTGGAGGGCATTGGGAATGTGCAGATCAGCTTTCTGTATAATATTTATACTTTTAGTTGCTTGTTTGCTCATGTCCAAGGCAAAAAAAGTATCACATTTCTTTACTTTCCATACCACATACGTTTTTTTAAGCCCTTAATGTTGCTGACTGCCAGGTTTGCTTTTACACAACTGATGAGGTTTTGACCAGCACTGCATATAGAACAGTGTTTTTACAAGTATTGCCCATGCTTTGTCCATATTGTGCAAGAGGAGGCCAAAACACACACTCAGATCCACAACTGCAATTCACCTCCCTGCCCTCACTTTCATGCTGTCTCGTTGATTGGCAGCTGAAGAGTATAATGTGCCGAGAAACAAAGCAGAATCTCCAGACTCCAATTCAGATGTAAAAACTGTGATGTGAAATTTTAAAGGCTAATTTTGCGATTCTGGTGACGTACTACAGTTAAATGTCAATACTAATAAATACCAGTAATGTTCACGGTGTGTTAGATAAGTAATGAGGTTTGTAATAAAAGGAAACTCTTCTTGAAAGGCATAAATGCTGGCATGAAACTGTGAATTTAAAGTTATGCGTTAAAAAACCTTTTCCAAGACTGTCATTAAGCACAAAGAGAGTAAAAATATGCTAAAAACATGTTGATTTTCACACTGTTTTCACTACACTAGTATTTGGTGTTGTGGAACATAGGCAGCCAACAAAGGACAAACAACATTCTCAATATGTTGTTAAGTTCCTCTTTAATGCATCTGTCAGCACTGAGGGAGTAGCTCTGGAAAGATCTGTAAAGCCATGCTCATCTTTGATCATTCAGGGCAGAAGGTCAGGTGTCAGACCACGATACTGCTGTTTGAGCTAAAGAAGTGGAACCAGAATATTTCATAAAAATATTACATAATCAACTGATCCCTAAGTAAAGATCCTCTACTGTCAAGGACGAACAGAAACACTGTGATCTTTTTTCAGCAGAGTGAGTGTGTGTAACTCTAGGCAGAAGAATACAGCGTGGTCCAAGGCTCACTATAGTTATAATGTCATATTGATCAAGATGCAGTCTCTGCAGGATGAGGCATTGTGAAGGTCTCCACATACAGGTAAGCATCGCTTTTTAAAAAACAGATCAAACTGAACAAATACGCTATAGTGTCAGGTCTTTAGTGAGTGTGTCTAAGGAGTTATGAATCACTGTTAAATCAGATAAAATGCACTTATGCTTGCCACATGGCGATGCAAACCAATGAAAACGAGGGTTCTGACAGATTGTAACCGATGCTAACCGCAGCGAGTTGTACGCCACTGCAATTAGGGCCTGTGGCGGTCCCCTGGGAGACACACACACACTTTGTCTTCACACATTTTTTTTTTTCCTAACACACATACAAAAACAAACATCCAATACCATAAACTCAGCCACTTCTTTTCTGGGAGAAGATTGCAGTTTTATCTGTGTTTAGGGAAAAACTGTCATACATAATGCGCAGTGCCAGACACACAAACACACAAACGTGCACACACCTGCAATAAAGAGTTATTTCCATTATGAGGTGTTGCTAAAGCTGCATTAGGTGCAATTGGTTTGCTGTGATGGAGAGTTGAAGGAGGGGTAAAGAAGGGTTTAAATCTGAACTGAATACAACCTTTTATTCCTTCTGCGGGCGCAGGAAACTGCATGTCTGCTTATCTGCACCATTAAAAATACAAAAGAGATCAATTTTATGTGGGTTTTGGCCATTAAACAAACTTCTATATGTAGTAAATAAGCACACGGTGGCTTTCCCACAGTGAAAGTTGCCCTTTCAACAGTCTGTTTAACCTGAGATCAGGTGAATGTTAAATGACTTCAAAAATGAAGGTTTGCAACGCTGTAGATCACCTTGATTAGACAAACTAAACCAGAACGAGCAAACCGAGGCAACAACCAGCAGAACTGGCAAGGTCAATCACAGACAATAAGGATAAATTTGATGGGGAAAAGGAACAAGGGGAAGATACACTGCTTACATACACACAGAGAACACATTTAGACAAAGATGCACAATATCAATTAGGAACAGTCGAACCAAAAGTACTAAATGAAACTGAAAATGGCTTAAATAATATGAAAGGAACAAAATATACAAAATATAACTAAGCAACAAGGGCGTGTCCTCGTGGTCTTTCAACTGTAAAATTTAAATGAGACTTGAAAACAACAGAACAACAAGTATTCTGTTGTCTTTAGTTTCCAAGTCCCTTGGCCATGAGGCGATGTGTTTGGTATTTTGATAAATACCACATAGATTGTTAGAGATTCTGAAGATGCTTTTATCCAAATTGTTTTACATTTCAGTGAATTCAGAGATTTTCAGAGTAATGGAGCGTCAATGAACGTCATAAAATGAATGATATTCAAAGGTGTTCTCCAGGCATTCGTGTAACTAAGATTTTTTTCCTTTTCTTGTGGATGGAGGTGGATGTAATCTTTTGTATAAGCAACTCAGCATGATGACTGATCACATAACTTAACTGAGCTACTGTTGCTATGCCTGTTTCTGTTCAAGTACTTGCTATAAAATTATGACTGTAGATTTGTTACGCTAAAAAATAAAAACCATTCTAAGATAACTGAGAATAATTGGTTTCAAATATGATCATGATGCATGTAAGGTATACACATATGTATGTGTAACAACACATGTACGTGTGTGTCTGTGTACAGTAGCACAGTTTTCTAACCGCAACTTTGAGAAAAGAAAAGCAGCTAGTCTTTGTTTACATGCAGCCATTACCAATCCACGCTCCAGTGCCAACGTGAAAGAGAAGGCAATGATACGGAATTTATCCAAAGCAGGAGAGGATGGGGTTTCAATCTCCATGCATAATGTGATGTGGCATGGCCAGATTTAAGAGCCAGAGCGCTTGCAGGAAATGCTTAATTGTAAGCTCAACATATGAGAGAGACGAGAAAGCCGTTTACATGTTACTTTAGTGGTGGTGGCGGTTCCCTGAGGAGTTCTTGGAGGTAGCAGAACCCTACAGCACAGAATGAATCACTGGCTCTGTTTTCTTTAGTTAATTAGAGATGATGGACAGATGGCCTGCATATATGTGGCAGGGACAGGTGTTAGTAGCACACCACTGCCAAATGCATGATTGTTACAATAAGAGCATGACATGCATTTGGGGGTAAAAAGAAGGAAGACAAGTAGAGGTAGAAGAGCGGAAATTTTATTATATACGTGTGTGTTATATGTTTGTATTGCATTGTGTTTCTTTACTGTGTGTATGACAATAAACTCTGAAACTCAAAGTAGTGGTCTGTCGCTGCGAGGGTAAACACAGGGCCAGTGCATGCCTTGCTGCTTTGATTAGATCCTCTATTAAAACTCTCAGTTTGTCAGAGTTGTCCATCAGCGTAAGACTTGTGTTTAAAATACACATAAATGTGGATGTGATCACCGTATCTCATGTATGAATAAACATAGAGGGTACAGAAGTGTGTTTCTGAATATATTATATTCCTTCCCAAAACCCCTCAGGCACAAATACCAACTCATGCATGCTTTCTCTCTCGCAAGTTCTCTCTCTCTCTCTTTTTCTACAAACACATAAAAAAAAAAACTCATCTTAATTATTTTATGCTGTCATTTCAAATTGATACATTACATTGTCTGTGATGCCTAATTTTAGACTGCTCAGTTCTACAGTGGTGGTAAATAATAAAAAAGTGTTGTCGGCTAGGAAGCCCAGAGCTCATTGTGTAACAGCTGACAGTCTGGGCTGACTAACCAAATCAGACACTAGTGAGATAGATCTGTTGACTAAATCTTTTGACAAGGGAAATGTTATGTAACTGCTTTTGACTTGTCTTTGTGTGTCTATCTTCATGTATGAAACTCCATGAATAAAAGTGTTATAAATATAAATATCTAAATGGACACTGCATCTCTTTAGGTAAATACAGCAAAGGCAAAACCCCAAAATAATTATTTTCTATATCAGGTCAACCAGAAAAAAAAAATACATTCATTTAAAAAAACAAAAAAACAAAACAAAACATGGTTGTACCATACAAGTTACAACTTTTTTTCCAAATTTATATAATCCATTTTCAATTTCTGATGTAGACAATATGTTACTATGGTTAATTGTCGTTTAATTTACTAAATGCACAGATTGCATTGTTGGCTGAATAGCAGCGAAAAGTACAAGCACATCACACAAATGTGGCTTACAGATTTACAAAATCTCAAATGTCCTTCTTAAAAAAAAGTGCTTTTTTTTATTCTATTTCGAATTCACTTGAAATTGCACAATATGCCACCTGTCAAGACAACATTTGAAGTGTTGAAACACAGGCGTTGTAATGCAATTATATGACGGTTATGCAGGAGATACAAACATTTGCAGAAATGTTGTGTTGTGTGGACACGGGCAATGATTCCAGAACAAAGGCTATTTTAGATCATTTAAGTTCATGGGTAAAGTGGAATGTAGCACCGCGTCACTATTTAAACTGCAAAATGTTTTCTTCAACATGATGAAACCAAGATTTTCTTTTTTCTATTTCAAAATGAAACACAGGTTGTTTTTTTTTTTCACAATTAATAATATAAATAATGCAAAGCATTAATATAAAAGACACAACAGCACAACGATACAACAGCAATATGCTATTTAACCAACTTTTAATTTATTTTGAGGTGTATAATTAGTAAGTCTGGCACAACATTAGTTCAGGGAGTCCATTAAGTCCAACCCCAGCATCTCTGCCAGCCCATATCAGCAAGTGGCTCAACTGATGATCTTTCACACAATGAATGGGTAATTCCCATTGAGGGGACAATACTCAACCCACCCTCATTTTAGATAAATTATTAATGTATCATATCACTTACACATCTGATATCATGTATGCTGTTCTCTCTATGCTTTTCTGAGTGAGAGTTCTCATCTGATCTGCATTATAAGAAAGAACAACCCTCTTATTTACTGAGAACTGGAGAGTGTATAACTCTTCCATAATCACAGAAAAAGGAACGTTTTCTTAAAAAAAACTGTGAACATATATTTAACAGTTTTGTATTGTTTTACTTACTTTTATAAAGCTGAGTAGAAAAAAAGTGTTAATAACACAAACAAAGCATTCTGAAAGGTTTAATTTGCCTTTGCGCAACTCTATACTTGTTTGCATTTTCACTGCTCTGACGTTCTGCAATCCTTGTTAAGCTAATGGGCCACATAGGTAATAATGCAAACAGTATAGAAAAAGCTATTATGAAGTACATTGAATTATAGATGTGTGCTATAATGAGTGCAACAAACTGTTTAAAAAGTAGCATTGTCTGGCTGTAAAAACCATTCATTAAGTGTTCAGTGCCTGTAAGGGAATTAAATCCTTCATTAAAAGCCTCTCAGAAAGAAAAAACAAAACTTGATTGGTTTTCTGAAGAGGGGGATATTTCATTGTTTTTGCTGTGTCACAGGAGAGGCTGGTTTCAGGTGACTGTTCTTAAGCTTACTAACACACATCCCCTCAACTCTATATCCAAAGCCAAATTTGTTAGTGCTTATCAAACATATCCTCAAAAGTCCCATCTCTCTTGTGAATCTATGCATACATGCATTAGAGAAACCTGGGTGCAGGAGGAACATGCAAACTTCTCACTAAAAGCAACCAACAACCCAGTGGATACTAAACCAGGACTTTCTTGCTATGAGGGATGTAACAGAGCCAATACTTAGAGTACCTCTCGATAGCAAAATGTAGTTTTCGCATTTTGTTTTCGTACCTGCTGTACATACTAGTACGAAGTACAGCAGGCAGTATTTGTGGTTTTGAGTAGATTTTTCAAAGAAATTGATACTGAGATATTAACTGATACCAAAATGTATCAAATTGAATACTTGCTTGATAGAGTATTGTTAACAACAGTGAGCTGACTGTTGTCATTAAGATAGTAGATAGCAGCTATGGGTAATAATAATATTATACCATCGATATGGGAATGAGGCAGCAAATGGCTCATAGTATTAAATTTTGTCTTTTGTTTACGCTTCACCTTTTCTCCATAGTAAATGTGTACACATGGTTGCAAGTATGTGTGAGGTCTGTATATAATTTATACATTTAGCCCCAGGAGATCTTGAGATGTGTGAGCTTCTGCTTCACTCCCATTAAATGGAGGGCTCAATATGTGGTGATCACACTGAAGAAGAGAATGTTCTTCTGCTGGAGGCGCATTATGCTGTGTAGCTGTAAGCTGTGTATTTGTGAGTTGGCACCCTGCAAAGTTCACAAAGAGGTCAGCTTTGTGAGTAGCCAGTTTCCTTGAGACTTATTTTAACTGTACATAAAAAAAAGATAATAAATAAATAAAATAAAAAATCTTTGCCTTGTTGTACTATAATGGACTGAAAGCATTTGAAGGGTAACAAATACAGAGAAAAGACAGAGCAATGCTAAACAAACACAATGTTCTCACTCAAAACAATCTGTTTACGTTTGTCTTTTATTTTAGCGGAAACAAACCTACATATCAATGGGTAGAGGAGGCAATCAGAAAATACAAGAAACCAAATTATGGTGCAATAATAGCTGTTTAAAGTAAATATATTGAAATTATAGCCTTAAAATGTAGATAAATATAATAAATTTAATAAATATAGTTTAGTTGTATTTAGTTGATGCTTTAACTTTTGGAGCTATGGTTTTCAATATTTAAGGGTTACACAGATTAAGCATACATTTAACCCCGCTAACTTTAACTTTAAATACAATGCATAACAAAAAAATAAATTAATAATGGGTTTCATAGTTATATTCGTACATTTAGCTTTGTTAAACTAATAGAGTCTTGATTTAGGAAAAGTTACAGTTTTCCTACTTTAGATCATGTTTTAAATTCTATGGTGAGGTGGAAACTTCAAAGTGTGTTTAAAAAAAAAGCTGAAAATTTTAATGTCTCCACACTAAATTCCTTATGATTAAAAGTCTTTCTTTTTCATACCCCTACTTAATCTTATTTATACCAGTTGTTGAGCTTTCACATAATGTTTGGATCAAAAGATGAAACCAGAACCTTTAATCGCTCAGTAATTAATACTGAAATCCTAAATGAATAATCATGTGTGATGCCTACAGGCCTAAAGCAACGCAGACCAGCAACAAACCAATGCGTAAATAATTGCATATATAATTTATAATTTAATCTATTTCACTTTCAGATTTATAATAATAATAATAATCTGTGCCCAGATTAATTTTTGCTTAAATTAGGTACATTCTTAAAGCTTCATTTTACTAATGAATTATGATTCACTTTTTCATATTCCTACTGGAGCCAAAATCTGCCCAGTTTTCTGTCTCTACCCATAAATGCAAGCCATTAGCACCTTTCCCCAATGTCAGGAGGACAATTGTTCTTCAGTGATAATGCCATTAGAGAAAGTGTTTTAGGTAAGAGCTGTCGTCTGAACTGTCATATCCGGGACCTCGTTCAATGAAATTTATTGTGTTTTTTTTTCTTTTCTTTTTTAGATATGCAAGCCTCATTTGTCTTCTGGCATAGACTGCAACCCCTTATTAATTGACTCTTTTGTCCTGTCTACAAGTCTGAGCCTCTCTGATGCCCTGCTCTTCTGTTTTGTGCTGCCATCTGTACACATTGAAAATCAAAGCGCATCTCTCCCTGGACGTCATTTCCTGTCTTCTCTTCTTTGTTGTGCTCCTGTAGTTGTTAGAAAATGGAAATTCAGCGGTTCAAAAATAAAGTTATGGCAGCTGACGGAAGCACTACTTTGTCTTCTATTATGGATAATTTAACTTAGTGCATTTGAAAAAGCTACAGCATAGACTGAAAGATTCAGATCCGACTTATCAGTTACTGAAGCCTTGGAGGTTAAAACAGTTACAGTTACCATCTCTGCTAGTTCAGTCAAGTTGAATTTTATATTTACATCTGTCCAGGCATAATACTAAATAAGGAGCCCTTGTGGAATAGTGTAATTGGTAAACCAAAAGTTTGTGCTCTCGTATTTATTCAAAGTTGTCTGCATGTGCCTTTACCTTTCTCCTTTGTATCAAACTAGTTATGCAATTCCTGTTGCTGCTGGTTGTTAATTGTCTTCGGTCACATAACAGTATTGATCCACAGTTTAAGCCGTTTTCTGATTCCAAGTCCCTTTGGCTTTACCCACGGCATGTTAATGTGTGTTTTAGTCCAGTGACAACCATTGCAAACACACTTAGCACTTGGTGTGAGCATGAGTAAAGGGTTAGGCTTGACAGAGCACTAATGGAATTTTCCTATGAGTCTTTAGAAGCCTTTCATATGTCTTAATGAGAAAACACAGAGTGACTGCATAAAGTGTGTGTGTGTTGGGTGGGGAAATGGGGTTATTTGCTAAAAGAAAGGGTTTAGGTCTGCTCATTTGTATTTTTGTCTGTACATGCAATGTCACAGATAGTGGTTTCATGTGCATTAGCAGGTAAGCCTCTTAGCACTTCCAAGCTAGGCCCATACTCTGTGAGGTTAACACTGTTGCTGAGAAGAGTCACCATAATTATCCCAAATCTTGTCATTCCTGCCCTCCCACTGCTCCCGTAACCACCTCCTCTGAATAAAATGCTTGCATTAAATTACCTAACATGTGCCTTCAAGGTACATATATTGCCTTTATTTATCATTCAGGGACCAGAGCTCACTGTTATTGATTTTACCCATGTTAATTGAGGTAAAGGGTCTTTTCTAGCAATTCAGCCATTGATCTGAAATGCCATCCATCAGAAGCTAAATTAAGCAGCTAATAGAGGGAAATGTTATTGATCCCATGGTGTCAAGGCATTTTTGTGTATGTGGGAGTGAAAATGAAAATACATGAATCTAGAATTAGTTATATATATGTATATATGTATATATATAGTTCATGTAAGCTGATATTAATGCATTATTTTATTTATTAACTTTATGGATGGTAACTTGTTGAAGGCTCGTGTCATTATAAAAGTATTGCTTATGTTTTATATTGTGAAAGCTTAATTCTGTGCAGGTTTGTTTGAACAGATACTGACACTTAAGAGACAGGCATCGTTTGTTAATTTAAGCTCAATGTTGTAGGGCATTGATTTTAAGTCAGTCAAAGTTTTAACATTAACCAAGCCACACCATTTTCTAACCATAGAAAAGCTGCTTATTAGGAGGACTGTAAGTTTCGCAAGTTTTTACCTGTAAAGTTTTTCTTTATCATTTTGCAGTTGAGTCATGTGTAATTTTTTTAACCTAAGTGACTGAACACAAGTAATGCCAAGGTAATTATAAATCTCAAAAACGCAGAGGGTATTTTATTGCAGATGTGTCCTAGTGTGCTCATGTAGATGAATATTCCTGAATGTCAAAAGATTAATGTAACTCACCGGGAAAAGTTGATACAATTAAACACATTTGTCAATAACATGCATTTATTTATTTTTTCATTATATTGTTACACACATTAATAATGACAATCTAACGTGATTCATTTAAGTTGTCTGTAGTGTGGTTCAACATAGCTTACTGACTGAGCTTGATTAGCGACCAAAACGTCTGTGTCTCCTGAAGTTAAGCTATATTAGGATCTCCTTAATGTACATAAACTACAGCCAGAACTATAATGAAGTTAACCAGTTACTACATAGTGAGATGAATGTCTAGTTAAAGTTGCCATAATTGCAGAAAATCTGTTACTGATGCTCCACAAGTTTCAGTGAACTGACAAAATTGCTTGATCTCTATGTTAACGCTGAGAATGAGAGTATTTGCATATTACATTTATGCCAATATCCCCATTCATTTGATTCACAAAGTGCTATTTTACTGCAAAATTTGTTTGACAGTACAAAATCACTATTTAATCACTAATTAATTTAAAAGTGTGTTTATACAGAAATATAGCTCGTTCACACAAAGGTTGAATTGTACTGTGGTAAACATTTTTTATAGTCTTTGTTTTATCATCAATTGAAACTGAATGGTTTCACTAGCATCACATGTTTACTATGGTTAATACCTACTGCGACTATTACCAAGATTATCCAACTGATCTGCACTACAGCAGCAGTGATCAGTGAGATGCTTGGCTACAAGATGAACAGCCACAAGGAGCAGTACCCTCTATGGAGAAGGGGACTAGAGGCTAAGATCAAGGTAACCCGGAGGTAGGTTAGCCAACAATCAGAACTGTAAAAAGGTGCAATGAAGAAGGTGCCCAAGAAGTACAGCAAGTTGTTCATACCTGAGGCCTTGAAAACGACCACACAAAGACTCACAGCCTTGGCCAGTCTTGGCGAGGTACACCCGAGAGATAGAAGGCAGAAGAATAACCCAGCTGTTCTTCACAGAACCATCCAAGGTGTACGCTCAGTGGCAGGGGAACAATATGAAAACAGCACCACCAAGGCTGGAGACAGAGCACTATTGGAAGAGCAGACCACAGCAACTTCCCTTAACAGGGTCCAGTAACCTTCACAGTGAAGACATCCAAGAAAGGGTCTCCAGGATCAAAAGTTGGACAGCAGATGGCCCCCACATGGTTCACACGTACTGGCTGAAGAAGCTGACTGCACCCCAAAAGCATCTGGTAACTGAAGGCCGGACAGTTCCCAAGGACCCCCAGAAGGGACTGGTCCCATCTAACTACCAGCCAATAACCTGCCTAAGTACGACGTGGAAGCTCATAGTGACTAATATTTGCCGAGCAGGTTGAGAATAACCAAGCTAAGTCCCTGTATTACTTCCAGATACAGACGGACAAAATGGTCTGACTAACCAATCGGACCCAGTAGTGGTGGACAAACAGAGGAAGATGGCTGTAGAATAAACGTAGCGATATCAAATGACAGCAACATCAGGAAGAAGGAAGCTGGAGAAATACCAAGGGCTCAGAGAAGCGCTCAAGAAGATGTGGAGGTTCAAGGTAATTGTGGTCCCAGTGGTAATCGGAGCGCTCGGTCCAGTGACCCTCAAGCTGGGCGAGTGGCTTCAGCAGATTCCAGGAACAACATCTGAGATCTCTGTTCAGAAGAACACAGTCCTCGGAACAAAAGGACTCTTGTTAAGAAAGTCTTTTTTTTTTATGTTCTTCAGAACAGCAAAGATACTGCACAGGACCCTTAAGCTCCCGTGACTCCGGTAGAGGACCTAAGCTTGAAGGATAAAGACCTTCAAGCTTAGGGAATTTTTAAAATAATTTTCTTTTATTATTATTATTTTATTTATTATGATAGTGAAAACAAATACTATAAGCTTAAGTCAAAGTAGTCCTTGTTTGTCACAGATGCTGTGAGACTGTCTGTGGGAATAAAAGTACTGACATTGTCACACTTATCACATATATATTTATAATAAAGATGATTAACACAGGCCATCTTATACTATTCTCTACTGCTTTGTTACTGAAAGGCTGGGTCCCTTCAAGTTTCTCTTCTCAAGAAGAGTCAGCTTTTTGGATTTTGTAATAACATTAATTATTAAATCCTAAATATAAAAAGGCTGTGTTATGTCACTGACAGCTTGAACAGTACACCAACTAAGCTCTCAAATAAAACTCTTGGTGACATTTTAATTTTCGTAGGATTATACATAAAGCACAGCGCGCACACACACACACAGGACTGAATCTGAAGTACACATTTTTAGATTATATTTTCTATCCTTTCATTCTCTGTTTAACACTGTTGCTCACTGACATTTATACTATATGTATGTGGTGTGTATGTTTGCAAAGAGAGCTCCTGATAAAAGCTATTCTTGTTAAGAGAGTCATTTTTGTGATTCTGTCATCTGTCCACTTTCTTTCATACCTTTAGAGCACGCAATGAAAGAGGAAAAAATAAACCTTTGCAAATTTTAACCATCATGTCTACAAGGTCAGTGCTCTGCTCTCAGAGTGCGATGTGTTCTCATTCTTATTCTCTTCCCCCTGCTGAACATTCATCCTTAATCTCTACCCGTTTAAACAAAGCATAGAAGAGACTTTTAATAATCTTACTGAAAACTACATGAGCTCCACGAGCCTTACTAGACCCTGTTACATATGTTATTCCAGCACATACCCTTTCCATGTCCATTCCCTACCTACAATCTTTTCTTTAAGATTAAAGATTAATTTCAAGCTGAACTGCACCACATTGTGGTTAAAGCCGGCTTCCAATCGACTCTACTATTCTATGCTTTTACTATTTATTGTGAAAAATGAACTGCATTTTAACCTCAAAGTCTACTAAACTGGTCACTCTCAGTAATCTATACACTTGGAAACTCAAGTTCTGAATATGGTTATGGTTATATTAGTAACAAATGGTGGGAATTGGCAACAATTGTGTCTAAAATTACAACATCAGGAATGTTCATACTGTTGGCTTTGTGAACCATCACTTTGTTCAGCTAACTGAAGTAGTCCAACTGTACAATTAGTAATGAGCCCTGAAAGGATGAGAGGCTGGGAGTTGGATTCTCTTACTTACCATCCTATTTTTTTTTTTAAATTATAGGAACTACAAATACGTCTATGAAGTCTTTAGGGTATGATGGAGCTTGGTCATTAAAGGCTTTGTATGTAAGGAGAAGCACTTTAAATTCAATATGGATTTTAAAGGAAACCATTAAAGATAAAGTAAACAGAAATACTATGATCTTTCCCTTACCGCAGCATTTTGGATTAGCTGGAGTCTTTCAGAGAGCAATTAGGAAACTGGTAATATGGGATGACTGTAGTTAATCCTAGAAGGAACAAATGCATGGATCAGCTTGTCAGTTTTACTCTTTGATGGATATTTTCAAATTTTGACAATTCTGCAAAGGTGAAAGAAGGTAGTCCCACAGACCTTTGTCGTTATGTAAGGGAAAGAATATATTATAATTAATAATGATTTAATATTCTCCAGTAACTAGCATTAGAAATTGTGCATCTGAGATTTTTAGCACCAAATAACAAACTGGAATCTGAAAAATGGCTGAAACTAGCTTAGTGCATAGTTTCTTTGATCCTAGCGGTATGTTACAGTTTCAAATCGAGCACAGAGATTGGCAAAGGTAATTAGAATTCGTTTTAGTGATGTCAGGTTGCCATAATTGGGTGTCAACAACCTGAATAATCATCTTAATGTCTATTCTTTCGTCCTTGCCCAGGAATTTTAACAGGGCATAGGGTTGGCCAACCGGGCCCCAAGCATGCATACACTATGATTTCTGGAATATACCTTTTCGAATCAACGCTGGTTACAACTGGTGGCAATGAGAGTTTAAGTTTAAGGATTTGCTTTTTTCAAACTGTCACAAAGCTGGTCTGGCTCCAGAGCCACTTCAATCTGCCATGGTATAGCTACGCAGGGTTACGCTAGGTCACCATAAACTGTATTGTGGTGAGATTGGTCACTATTAATGAGTAGAAGAGAGAAGCAGAAGCATATGGAGACTTGGCAGCCATGCTAACAGCTAAGATAGCAGACTAAGTATCAGAATAAGTGTTATGTGTTAAAGTTAGCTACTAGCTATACTGAGAAATTGAATAGTCCTGTTTTAAAATGTGATGATAATTCAGCAGCAAAGTGTCGTAACATATTTTTAGTAAAAGCAATTTTTGGGTGAATTTTCTTTAGGTGAAAACAATAAAAAAAAGTATTTGTTTTTCTGCGTTACTGTGCTGTGTAGTATGGTAGGACTAACACAGAGCATTGCAGATATATTCTAGTTGCCACTTGGAGGATGTGTCAAGAATAAAACTGGAATTGTTCACATTTGTGCTGTTTTTAGTTATTTTACTTTTGATCTGTGGCAAGGAAAAAAGACATAATACACAATGAACGTCTTTGTAGATTTAGATGGAGTGAAGAAAAAAAAATCCTTAGAAGTCATTGCTTGAGTTTTTTCTTTATAATACACAGGAAAATACACAGGGAAACTGATTTAACGATAAAAACAATAAATAATAAAGCTGAAAAACAAAAAAACTAAAGTGGAAAACACATAATTTCACACCAGAATCTCAACTCTTGCAGCCCAGCACCAAAGTACTCACGAACCAGTACCAGTCCATGGCCCGAGGGTTGGGGACCGCTGCTTTAAAGCACCCACTGCATGCTATTGCATACGAACAGCATACTACTTTAGAGTAAATACTCCGTACTGTGCAAAGAATTATGCTCTCTGTTGTTGGTGATTACTTTTAAGATGCCAGTGCTCACTCACAGAGATAATGTTTTTTTTGTCACTTTTCATGTGCACATTCACGTACACTAAAACCCCACTAATTTATCCAATTCATTAAAGACACAAAAACAACTAAGAGAGCAAGTCTGTTACATAAAAACAAAAGTCACAGTTATCAAGAGCAAAGAATATTTTTTGATGTGCCACTCGGTTTAGTTTTCAGCTTTTAACTACTCTCCAACTATAAATATTCTAATCCCAGCAGTTAAATTGCAGGAATTTGTACATTATCACTTCATTGCCATGTTTTTATTTTTCTTTCAGTATCATCTGTGGTTTTTTTAACCAAATGAAAAACTCACAAAATTGCAAACTGTCTGTTTTTTCTGGACACGTCCGATTCTGAATGATCAGTCCACATCAGGATATCTCCCTAGTTTTAACAGTCGCTCTTGGCTATACAATAAAAATGATCGAAATATACAGTGGCAATGTGCCGCATCCTATATTCACAGCTAATTTCTCATTCTGAGCTTCCTCTCCTCATTCGGCTCCTTTGCTTCTCCTCTTTCTACCCCTCTATCGTCCATCTACCCCTTTCAAACACACTGTGAACATATGGATGAGCTCGTTTGATTGCTGTGACAAACAAGCCCTTTCAGCTCTCAAGCTGGATATCGTTTCACAGCACGAAGCCCCAAATGCGATTGCTATGCGAACAGAATTACCATCGATTTGATTTGCAGAGATTAATTAAGTAGCATTACAGAAACCCTCACTTGCCTGACAGCATTACCACTACCAGCTCAACCACTTAATTGTTGTTTCTGGAGGGTGGTGGAGGCTGGAGCGGGGAGCTTGAGTGACGCTGTTTCTCTCCTCTGCTTCTGTACGCTTTTGACAAGCTGACAAGCTCTTCTATCTGCCTGCCCCAGTGATTTAAATCCATCTTTTGAATACACTCATTAATATCACTGATGCACGCTTGTGTACACTTACAGATAAATATATATACATACACACATACACACTCACGCGCATACACAGACACACTTTAAAAACTCTTTCCACTTCCTTACAATTCATGTCTATCATTGCCAAGCACTTGTCAACATAATCTTTGAATTTATTCAGCAATATGTATGAGCTCAACACGCATCACTGTACTCTTCCATGTAAACAGCTTCTGGAATTGCTAATGCTTGACTGTTTACCTCAATAGTTTATGGACTCAATCTGCAAACTAGCATAACTCACATGAATAATCACTGTCAATTGTGGCTATCACATGACAGACGAAGCGCAAGCTTAAAAACTAAGCTGATGTTTGACATTGTTTAATGACAGACATAAAGAGTGAGATCTACGGTAGGTATTTACAGCAGAAACGGCCAGCTTTGTGATGTTTTTATAGTGTCATAACATTTTCTTATACTATCAAGCTGCGGATGGATAAAATGAGTCTATTTTTGTTTGCTTTTTTCTCGTTTGATCCTTCTCCCATTATATTCTCAACCTCTATCTTCAGCCTTATCCAGGTAATATCGCTCTTAGCCAGCTCTTTTTTTTTTCTCCGATAATGTCAAGGCCTTTCCTTCTGCCCATCTGATAAGCAATGGGGAGTAGGTGGGTAAAGGAAAGCTTTCTCTCTACACCTCCACCTGCACCCGCAGATCTAATCTCATCTTGTCATTGACCACCGAGATAGTCCAACCAGGGTGTAAACAAATATCACGCGGTAACTTTTTATGCTACAAGTGTATCAGTCATCTACATGCATTTGCTGCTTATTTCTCAAAACTATAAGCACTCTGTGTTTACTACTAATTACATGACATGCATTTAATTATGCAGGTGTTTGATGATGTGATTTTTGTAACTGCCAAATTAAATGTAAAAGTAAGTAATGGTCTTTTTTTTAATAGTTTGCTGAGAAATCATTGAAACGACATCTTAATCACATTACTGTAAAATGAAACTAAACAAAAAGAGTAGTTCAAGACTACAGAGAAGTTACATCTTTAGTTTTTCTCAATTTGTATTTTTTATTTTTTGCATTTTTGAAAACTGCAACATAATAAAAAAAAAAACGAAATAAATCTAAATTATTCATTTATCATTTTCCAGACAATCACATATTCTTTAGTAAATCTGAAAAAGGCAGGTGAGATTCAGATACAAATGAAAGCAGTAAATTCATATAAGCATACACACCTATGCAGACACACCCGCACATACAGACGTACACGCTCACATTTCCATTCTTTTCCCTTCCCTCCCCTCTGCTTTATAGCGTAATCTAATGAGGCGTCGTGAATATGCGACCTGCATATATACAGGCATATTTGTACTTGCAGAGGAGGAATTTGGATAGATGGCAGATATAATTTCACATGAAGGTAATTTTAACCAGGTCCAAACCTCTGAGTGAGAGAATATCTACTTTCCTATCAGCTATTTGTCATGCTATTGTTGGAGGACTCTGGCAAAACACAAAAGGTCACAATGCGAGCAGACATAACTCAGCAAGACAAGAAAAATACATCATGAAAAAGGCATGGAATAGGAGAGGGATGAAAGCAGGAGGAGGAGGAGGAGGAGGGGATAAAACACCGACCAAGTAAGTGTAAGATTTGTTGGACTTTCCTAAAAATCAGTAGTTGCAGACAAATGAAGACACAAAGGCAAAAAAAAAGGGGGGGGGGATGCTTAGAGGTAGTAACATAACATCAGCAATTGATCTGGTGAGTCTCTGGTACTGTCAGACGTCATCTAGCTTTTGGGTTGTTAACTGCTGCATCTCCACTCTGGCTCGGTTTCATTCGATTTGAGACTTTTGGCTTGGCTAAATTCAGCTGTGCCCGGACTGTGGATGATGTGGAGTGATTTATCTGACTCATTACGGGCCTGAACTTCCACTTACATAGTTCTGGATTTGTTAGATGGTTAGCCACTTAAGACATCTTAAACTAGAGTGAACATACTCAGCATACTGCACTGATTTATCTGTAGGGGCCACCTTAAACCATCCCTCAAACCCTGTTCCTATAATGTGAAAATAAAATCAACAATTATATTTAACTAATAAAGTTCACGAAACCTATATTTTTTTCTAAGGAATTGTGTAAAAAACATCTACAGTTAGATTCTCCTTATCATACTGGATTATAACACAACAGCCTACAGGATTATAAAAGCCACTGTGTGTTATAAAAACAATGCTACTTCTTTAATTTCCATGTCCTCTACTGATTATCAACAACACAGTATGCTTGCAGAGGGAAATATGCTCATATGTTTTCTAAAACAACTATGTACAGATTACAGTGGAATCTAACTTCAGCCTGCCGTTTTCACAAATTTGTGCACGAGACAAATCAATTTTCATACACTTTAAACATAAGAAGAAACAACACAGTAATGAAAGAAAATTAAAGGAAAGATATTAGCTATAGCTTTCTGAAAATGATACAGGAGTGCTATTGCCTGAAACAAATTACATCTCTTAAGGACTGAAAATGTAAAAAGTTGTACCAGTTTGTTAGTTTATGGATTCCTACGTGTACAGGATCCAAGGTAGCACACATGATGGGTTCATTGGAGGCAAGTTCAACCTACCTCAGCTGGTAAGAATAGTTTATGGACACAACACGGGCTTGTACTGGTGAGCAACACAACTCAGTGCTGTGTTTCAATTATAGTATTTGAATGGCACCAAGGGAGAAACACTGTTAACAGAACAAGCTGCACTCACATTCCCTTTAAACCAACAAATTTTCTTCTAAGCAGGTTGCTGTTAATACAATATTACAATGTATCAACCACACTAAAGATTGGAGACCGAAACTTAGTATATGTAGAAGAGTAGAGAGAGTCCTCAGAAATGATTGTTATCATATTTATAAAGTATTGTGCGTGTGTACTCCTCTTTTATAACACGCATTTAGCATCTAGCAATGCTAAATGCTAGATAGAAGGAAAATATTTTTAAAAAATCCAAAAGAATAACTGTGTCTATCAACTCTTCAACTTATCTAAGGTTAGCCCTTGATTTTGTCTGATTATTGAATTACATTTACTGCTTCATTCTTTCACTGCCTGTTATTTCATGAGTGCTAACATGCCAAAGTCAGACCGTTTAACAGATAAATTACTTTCAGCCTTTGTCGTTTCTTCCTGTTGGCCAGACTGATTACAGAATTAAATCCATCGCACATTTCATGCTATTAGCTTAGTTCCCATCCCTGGCTCTGCAGGTAGTGCTCGGCATAGCCAACATTGGGGAGTTGCAGGCTTCAAGTCACCGGGGATTGCTAGCAAACACCAGGAGCAGTATCTAAACCTTTTCCTGCAGACTCTTCGCAGTCATCTGCCAGTGCTGAAGTTAACTTCTACAGTGTTTAAGTAAAAATACTGCATGCTTGGGATTAGGATTTACTCTTTTAGAAAACATTCTGGCTAAATGATGATTCTTTCTTGAGGATTTCTGGTTTTGCCCTAATTAAAGGAGAAAGGCTTACTTGGTGCTATTAGGACACAAAATCAATCAGTGTTTTTGTTTGGTTTTCTTTGGTGTTTTTTTTTTTTAATAAATTCCCAGAAATATTTTTTTAACTTCAAATTTCCTTATTTGGGATTTTTATTGGTTTGGATTCCAAAAAAGGGCAATTTTTTCATGGTTTGTTTTGCTTGAGTTTACATTGTGTTTGCAATACTACATTATATTTATACAGTTTTAACAAATTTATTAGAACACCACCCAATTTAAGATTGCAATTACGCTACATTAGCGGTATACTTAATCACATCATCCACCTGTATGTGCAATATACAGTTTTTAATGGAAATGATATTTCCAATGCGAATACAGTATATAGACGTAGCGAAATATAAATGTGGAAGATGAGGAACTTGAAGAATATATAGT
>VUQR01036039.1:0-37694 GCA_015108515.1 Hemichromis elongatus
TGGGGGGGGGGGGGGGGGGATTCCAGAGTCGAGGAGCAAAGACAAGACAAATGACCAACATGTCCATAATAAGCTAACACTCCTGTGTGCTACAGACTACAGTGGACGCTGTACACCTACTGACTGGTTTGGTCACATCAGGCTGTGTCTCGGAGTTCATTTGTGCTTCTCCTGCAGCTCCAGACCACCCAGGCAGCACATAATGCGCGTGCTCTTTGTGAGCACGTTCCCGGCTCGTGACTAGCGCGCTCTTCTGTCAAGGGCGATCGGAAGTCATGTGATTGATGCAAGCCAGATCCTTTTTTTGTTGAGGGGCACAGACAGGACTCCGCACACACACATTAAATTAAAAAAAAAAAAAAAAAATTGCCTTAACAAAAGGGCACTTTGGGCACCCATCAGGAAAGAGGCGGGTGCTCAAGCCCCTTCCACCCCCCCTCTGCACATGCCGGCCTGCTTGAAACCTTCAGTTTGTAAGTTTTACCTTTTTTCCACAGAGCAGTCCTCTCTGCAGAGCTCCTCGGGTTGGGTTCCCCTGCTGCTGGCTTTGCTGTATGAATACACATCCTCACAGTCCCACTGGAAAGCCTACCTCTCTTTGTGGACAGACTTCAAAACACTGGATCATCCCATGTTCTGGTGAGGAACACACTTGGGCTCCCGTCCTATCCAGAGGTGTAGTGTTAATTCTGTAGTGCGATGGCGCGTACGTCGACCTGCACGTTGTCTTATTTGTTTTTAAGGCCGTTTTAATAGCTCAATTGATAAAAAAGCACAATCCACTTCCTTTCTGTTCTTCTAATATTTATTGAAACTGAGCAGATTTCTACACAGAGATTGGTGTAACTAAAACGTCTCTGCACATCTTTTCTCAGCAGTGAGCACACAGAGCGATTTCCATGTGGTTTCTATTTTTTTCTTTAATATTTTCTCTATCTGAGCCATACACACCAGGTCCAAATGTCAAATAATGACCCTGCAGGTAATTAATGAAATAAAGTGACTGCATCTTTTTTTAGTCTACATTACATTTCATTACACAAATAGTCTTAAATTAGTGAATATTTTATTTCCTCTCTTACTGGAAACAGGAGGGAAAAAAATGAGCTGTCGATCATTTCAGGTGTAAAGAGGAGAGAGGGAGACTCTTGAAGGGAACAGGTGTGCCGGAAGCAGTGGACAGGGACCTGGCTAACATCCAGCGGGAATACACAGATGTGGTCCTGCCATTCATGACCAGACATCCTGACCTCTGGAACCTCAGCACACACACGCTGGAGCTGTACACACAGCTTGTGGCCTTTGTCATGGCCTATAGGTTAGCATGCAGAGATACATAAGACAGTTATGCCGGTGCACGAGTATGAACATGTTTCTTTCTTTCTTTCTTCTTCCCCGTCCCGTCTTTCCACTCGTCTGCAGCTTCCAAGAGCCACAAGCCGATGAGGAAGAGGAAGAGGAGGAGGAGGAGCCCCCCAACCCACCAATGATGGTTCCCATGGCTGACTTGCTTAACCATGTGTCCAATCACAATGCTAATCTGGAGTTCACACAAGTGAGGAAACACATCTGTTGACATAGCTTTTCACCTTTGAAAATCATATACTGTAGATAAAAGATGTGAGAAGCCACCGTGATGCCAACCAGTAGTTTTTGAGGTCCCGTTGCTGCCATCGCATTCTTGTCTGTTTAAAAAAGTACAAGACAAGCACGAAGAGAGGAACGCTCATACAGCAAACACCTCTTTATCGTATGCTTGGACAGTAATGATGACCATGATGTATCAAATGAACTTGAAACTAGGGATTGTGCTCATAGTGTAGAACAGAGTTGCTTTGTTTAGAAAACTCCAGCTATTTCCCACATTTATATTTGAACTCTGAATGTGCTCAACACACTTTCAGGATAGCTTAAAGATGGTCTGCGTGCGCCCCATTCATAAAGGCGAGGAGGTGTTTAACACGTACGGGCAGATGGCCAACTGGCAGCTGCTTCACATGTATGGCTTCACCGAGCCGTGTTCCAGCAACAGCCACGACACTGCCGACATCCCCGCCGCTAACCTCTACGAAGCTGCTGCACAAGGTGAACGATAACAGCCGGATTTGTTTCACAGCGTTGTGACGTGACGGTATGAACGACATCCCTCATTTCCCCCTCCCAGGTGCTCAGTCTGATTTGGACCGGGGTCTGGTTGAGGAGCAGTGGGAGGTGTTGTGTCAGATAATGCAAGAGAAAGCAGCCTTTGTCTTTGGTAAACAAGGCTGCCTTACAGACACAGAGCTACATACTGCGCTCAAGGTGAGGGAGCATGTAAAACCAGAGCTAGTTGTCCGCTTTTTTTTTTTCTTGTGCACTAACAACAGTCGGGACAAACACTTGAAGCAGCACCCTGCTAAGATTGACTTTGTTTGTTTTCAGGTGCTGTGCATGTCAAAGGAAGAGCTGTCAGAGTTTAAAGACAACGACGGATGGGAAGAAGATGATGAGGACGATGAGAAGATATCCCTGGCCCTCTCCAATGAGGGTCTTCCCGAGTTAAAGGCTTCATGGAAACGGCTGATTTGGGAGGCAGCTCGTCTGACATTGAGGTCCTATGGAGATGGGGAGGATGAGGAAAAAGTCATAGGTGGCGACCGGTCATTAATGGAGGATAAGGCGGCGCTTGCAGCACTGAGCTCCAGGCAGTGGAAGGCGTTGCAGGTACGCTATGGACAGAAGAGTATCCTGTATGGACTGGTGGAGCTCACCGAGTCATGAGTGCAGCTCTGATGGGGAGCACAGCAGAGGTTTTTAATCTTACATGTGTGCCATCTTTTTAAATGACACTGTTAATAAAACAAATGTCTTACTGTTTGACTGCTTTATTCACTATTAATATTGAAATTTCAAGTCTTATAAGAACAACCTGCAAAAACAAAATCAAGTACTAATATATAGAACATGAACTTTTTAACTCGGCCCCACCAATTCAGTGAGGGCAAACTAGTAAAACTGAGATCTGACCAGGCTGTAGCCATGAATGTCATGTCACAGTAATTTTCTGCCATGGAATGATTGTACAGCATATATTTGGAAAAAAGGAACACTTCGAGAATGATCTCAATGGTACTGGACCCGCCAAGTCTTGTATACCCTCATGACGTCTGTTTCTGATTGTTTGGTGAAGGACATCCTGGTGGAGGTCACATCAATACACGGCATGTATTGATGTGCCATCTTGGAATTGTAATACCTGTGCAACATTTCTAGATGTCTCCTCATGCTGTGAGTGACACTGATCTTAGCTCAACCAGTTAAAAAAACTGTCAGTGCCCTTTAAAATCAGGGGTGGGGAACTCCAGGCGTGGAGGATTCAGATGTGTCCTTGATCCCACACAGCAGATTTAAACGGCTAAATGATCTCCTCAACATGTCTTGAAGTTTTCCAGAGGCCTGGTAATGAACTAGTCATTTGATACAGGTGTGTGGACCCAGAGTGAGATCTAAAATCTGCAGGACATCGGCCCTCGAGGCCTGGAGTTGCCCACCCCTGTCATTCTTGTTTTGGGCATCGTCATATTGTCACCCCTGGACCTGTTGTTAACTCTGTTGAGACCAAAGCAGCTGAAAGTGATTACCCCTTTGACACTTTAGATCTGTTCATGTGGTGCTGATGGTTCTGCTCTGTCTTGACACAGCCACGCCCTGTTAATGATCATGATTAACTACAACTGGTAGTTTGTTTTTGGCAGCATATACAGGATTATGACGTCAGATTGACCAATACTGTGAACAAAGGGAAAGTCCAAGGACCTTCTCCAACTGAGAAATTCTCTTTAAACTATTGCTAAACATCTGCAGACCCCAAGATGATTAGTTCAAACCATTGTACGCGAGTTATTTGGATATCACCAACACAAATAGTTGCACTCAAATGTGAGGAAACCGGTTGTTTAGAATTAGAGACTCAACTACAAACTGCTGCTGCACCAGTATCACCATCTATAGTAAAGTTGGTTGGTGCACTCTTAATCCAAAAACTAAGAAGCCTGGCAACAAACTGAAATTAGTAAATGCCGAAAATGCCCATAAGCCAAGTGTCTTGTGTTTAGTGTCTAATTAAAGTTTAAATGAAATCCGATCACTCTTTAGCAAACAGACAGCCAGAAACTCGATGACTAAAGGAAAGAAAAAAGCATCTGGCTGAGGCGAAAGTCTACACGAAACATTTCATCAAAGAATCCATTTTTCACTCTGTAGATGACAGAAAATGATATTTGTGCCAACGACTGGACACAAACGTCTAACTACAGCTTGCTTCACTCTGGTAGAAAGAGCTGTATTCCTGATATTGTTGTTTGCATTTGCAGACAGAATAACTAACAGGCTTGAACACTTATTGCAGCAAGTCCCATTTTAGAAACACTTTGTTAATCTTAGTAAGGCAGTCCTGAAAGAAGACAGATGAAAGAGCAGTTTGAATGCTTTATTTACTGTATGTATGCATACTGCAGTTAAGTAGCAAGAACTAAAGGCAAACTAGAAAGGACTACAAAATACAACACATGGACCAATACATTTACAAAACATTCAAAATGTTACAAAATGGGCTGTATTGGTCCTTCTATTGTTGTTCTTCAATTTAGATCTTTATACAAATTTGTCAAGGTACAAGGTTTCCATCACTGCATAATTTTACACGAGCCAGGGAGAGACTTCCAGAGCCTGTTTGGACAAAGCATCAGCAAATGTTCTCCACCAACACACCAGGAGTGGACCCCCACCCCACTTGGGAGTCCTAACTACATCTCTCTGTCCCACTTAGAGATAAAAGGAATCAAATGAAAGTAGGCAGCTTTTCTCTTCACTCTACCGTTTAGCCGCTGAAGGAAAAAAAAAAGCCAGGGAAAAAAAGGATGTGTGGGAGGGAAGCAAACCGAGGACTTTGGTAGTGAGTGAAAATGTGTTTACATGTCAAGGTACGTTTTATTTGACATGTGCAATTCTTTCCACTTGTCTACTCCCCTAGTCTCCCCTTGTTTCAATATTTACATCAAAGCATCAAAAAAGTATATTAAACAGCATGTCCCAATCCATTCTCGCCATCTCAATTCACCTCCAAAGGGATATTACAAAAAAGGGGGAGGAAAAAAAAATCTAACTAGATCCATGAGCAGTAGTCCTTTCATCCACATTCCAAATGACTGTGGTTGCCAGTTTATCCAGTGCCAACAGTAAAGAGAGAGGTGTATATGTGTGGGGTGGTTAGGGGGGTGGATCAAGGCCACAGCATCTCTCCCGAGGGCTACGAGCTGGCTGGTACACAGGCTAGCTGGCACCGGTGCCCTCCATCACCTGCTGCGCCTGCTTCTGTCCCATGCAGCACTGGGCGACAGACTGAAACAGCCTGAGGAGAGACGGGAGGAAAAGACATCAGCATCTGTTTAAGGTTTCAGAACTACAGCTGCTCGAAAACAGCTCATATCAAACAGGCAACATACTTTTCAATCTCAGGGGCACAGTGCACAAAGTCATGGCTCCAGAACTTGAAGGCAGGATTCTTGATCAGCTCGATGAAGGTGATGAGGAGACCCCATGGATGAGGCCTGTTCACTATCAGCCTCTCCAACAGAACCCTAAAGAACAAGGAGGAAAAGTTAAAAGTACTCGTAGATTAGCCTTAACGACATCGTCTAAACCTCGGCTCAGAGGGTCTCACCTGGTGATCTGCTCCTGGATGGCCTCAGTGTTGGCCTCAGCAAACAGATAGAGCATCGTGCAGCTGAAGTAGTGAGTGTGACTGTTAGGGTAGCGCAGCTGATTGGCGATCGCATTCAAGAACAGGTAACGCCCTGGACAGACATGAAATAGGAAACCTGATGAGGTCAGATGCTCAACATTTAAAAATCCAGCTGCATTACCAAGATTCAACATCGAGGCTTCCAAAGACATTCGTTATTTGGGTCACAAGAGCAAAGTAGTACTGTCTAAATATGGGACATTATCAATAAGTCGATCCATGAAAGAGAGACAATTTTAATGCTGTTAGCCTACCCTCAGTGTCCAGGTCCACAGCCAGATTCTGGAAGATGTCCATGTGAGCTGAGTGGGTGATGGTGCTCATAGATGGGGTGCTGCCCTTATTGTGGATGTGAGCAATTGCCTGTGTCCCCACATACAACACTAGAGCATTGATCAACTGGATGTTGTAGCGGTTTCCTGGTTCATTAGACACCTGGGAGACAAAAGATTTCAATTACCACATCTTTGTACTTCTCTTACTACTGATTTTAAGTAAATGAACACCAATCCTACCTGCAGGTTACTACGGAGCTCAGACAGAAAAGTCACGGGTGAGCGCGTCTTCAGATACGAGTCCAGATCCTTTTTGAACTGTGAAGGCATCACTCCTGTGAAGTTCGTGAGGATTCGTGGAGCGATGTTGATCTCACTCAGCATGTCCACCTGCAGCAGGAAACAGCAAAGGACAGGCTTAATACAGTTTTCAGTCTTGAAACCAACTTGGCTCATATCCACCATTTACACCAAACTGCTAATCTAACCTTCAGATTGGGTGTGAAAGGGTCAGGAAGCCTCATATTGCGTGGAAAGGCACTGAGGATGAGGTTGCGGAGCTGGATGCAGTTGGGTGGGATGACGTCACAGAAGCCATAATGGTAATCGCACAGAAACTCTGGGAAGTCGTGAAGCAGGACCAGAAGCACTCGCAGTGTGCCCTGAATGGATCATCATGGATGCATCATTCAAAATATTCTTTGCTTAAAGAGCAACATTAACACTTAAATGCCAAGATATTAATAAAAATTACAACAAAATGGACAGTGAAAGATCACCTTGTAGAGGATTTGCATAGGTTTGTTGAGTTCTACATTCCTCAGGAAAGGGGCCAGGTACTTGAAAAGATCAATCAACAGCTGTGCGTACATGGGCCAACCCTAGAGGACAACGTCGGTTTAGAACAAGTATTCACAAACTATTCAAACATAAACACCAGTGCAATGTCATTTATGTAAGATTTCTTCTCAAAGACCTTCTGCTGTGGGGTGTGTGCCAGCATCCTGGCAATGAAGATGCGATGAGAAATGAGTTCCAGCCAGGCGTACACAAAACCAGGTGCTTTGGTAGGTCTCAGGATGTGGAAGGTATTACTGCAGACAATCGCAAAAGGTCAATTCAGAGGAACGTTGGACGGCCATACGAACCAAACAAAACATCATAAGAACTCGCTATTCTCCGAACTACAGTGTCTCGGCAGGACAACCCCCTTCAGAAGAAGGGACTTCTTACCAGAAGGCAGTGAGTGTCTGGAAGTTGATGGTTTCCAGAACATGTTCAGGGGCGTTGAGCTCCAACAGCAGCATGATGAAAATGCGGTGGTACGGCAGCTGCTGGAATTCAGTCTGACGAACATCATGGTCCTGGATCAACACGCCAACTACAATACCGAGCACCTGTGGAGATATGATGGTTAAATCATAATGAAAATGAGTGAAACTGGGTTATAAATGATATATCAGAATAATATTCTGTGTTATGTTGATGCACCTTGTTGAGGAGGTTGATTTTTGTCACCGTGTTGGTGGCCTCTCCAGAGTGTTTCACCAGCAGGGCTATGAGCCTCACAAAGGCATCTAGGTTGTGGTAACATTTGGCTCTGATGATGGCTGCACTGGCTGCTGGGTTGTGCTGTTGTTCAGCTTGTGCCCGATAGCTAATCTCCACACACATTTCTGTGCACAGCCGGAAGAACCGAGTGATCAGGTCATCCGTCTTCAGAATTCCCTGCTGGTGCATCTGGGAAAAAGAAAACGGAGGTGCCAACATGAGTAACAGGAGTATTTCAACTTTTAATCATTCCCATTAACTAATAGATGCTGATAAAAACCTGGCCAACAAAGGCAGAGAAAGCTTTGGTGCTATCCCTGCCAGCAGCAGCTGAGTGATACAGGTTGACCCATTCCCTCAGGAGGTACTCTGCCTTTTCCCTCAAGCCTGGAGGATCATCATATTCTGAAGCCTGTGAAATCCCAGAGTGCATCATGAAGTTGGGTCCACCGTGGGCCCGGTCAATCATGGCTTCATAGTTGGAGCGAACCACATCCATCAACTGGGGAAGCCTGGGAACAATGAGATAAAGGGCATAGGAATGAGAATATGGTCTCAGCACATCACGCTTCCAGAACAACTCATGCCATCAGAGCGTGACTACCAACATTTTGCACTGGCAAGCAGCCCTGAAGGTTAATCTTCAGTCTCAGAAAGATCGTAGCGATAATCATACCACTTCTAATGAATAAAAATTGCAGTTGTTCATTACCCCTCGGGTGCATTAGCTCTGGAGTGTGCACAGGTCCTCATTAAAGTCTCAATTGTGTGGAAGAGGTCAGCTTCCGTGACATGGCTCACACTGCGTTCATCCACCAGCAGCAGCTTCACTAACTGCATGGCAAATGCAACTGCCATGTAGTGCAATCCATTTTCCATTGACTGGAGGGAAAAAAGGTTTCATTTAAAAACACATTAACAGAGCATCCAACGTTGATTCGATCAGAAAAGGCATCTTTATTCCTCCAGAGTTTTTATTTTACCAACTTACAAAACAGATGTGATGACAAGTAAATGTCAGTGAACAGATAAAGACGGCTCCCCACAGAAGTAACGCAGAAATGTGTGCGTACCTGTGCTAGGTGCAGGTCATACTGCTGCATATTTACAAGGTGGTTCCTGATCAAAAGCTCCACCGCCTCCACGTTGTATTTGTATTCATCGCGGCATTCAATCAGACACCTGCGAACATAAAGCAAGCAAGTTAAAGACTAAATTTAAAAGATTAATGGAAAACATTACAGTAACTTTTAGAATGGGTGCAGGATATCCCATTCTGTATAGAAACTGTTCCAACAGAGACACAAGGACAGGTGATCATATTCACCTGGTAATCTGCTTATTGCACCACTGTGGGCCATAGGCACGTCCATCCTGCAAGGCTTTAAGCACCAACAGGTGGCACTCCCTATAGCGAAGCAGCAAGTCTGCATCGGCTCCACTTGTAGCATCCAGAAGACCTTCAACAGCCTAGAAGATGGAAGGAGCATTAGGACTTGACCCGTCTAACACTGATTGTTTAAGACGTAAAATAGCATTTAGTTATCCTACCTTCTGGAGCAAGCCAAGTGCTGCAATGCCATCCCTAGAGTTTCTAGCCAGAGCCACAGCTTCCAGCAAGCTACGCAGGGCCTGGGTAAGAGGGTTCATGGCAAGGGCTGGAGGAATGGCATGAAGATGCTGCTCCAGGTCTGCTATGCACTTATCATAGATCTGAGCAACATCATCTGTCGCCCATGCCTGTTGCTGAGATATTGACATGGAAAAAAGTTTCTGGGTTGAATACTGCAACAAGTATTTAGTTCAGTGTTGCTTTCTGAGTGACTCATCCACTGGATATTAATAAATGACGATAATAATAAATGATAAGCTCTTTTGCTACTGTAACCTACAGGAAATGAATGTCCAAATATATCATTCAGTTCTGTAACGAGTTTGGGATGAGTGAGTGGGCCCCTGAAAACAAATGTACCTTCATAGGCTGAGCCAAGAAGCCAGTCGGTTGGGAAAGGTCATTACTTGGTAGGAAACCTGGAACGTTCCTGGCAAACTCCTCATACACAGCCAGCTGCTTAGGGTCCACCCCGCCCACCTGCAACACAGGCACACCGTTACTCAGATTGGATCCACAGAGTATGAATTCTTTTTGTATCTCTTCAAATTAATACAAATTCAGGGCAAGTTTAAGTTGTTAATCATGTGTTTTAAGACAAAACTGGCATGTTACAATGACCTCACCTTTAGCCTGATCTGCTCTGGCATACGTTCAGCCTGATAAGTCAGAACAACGGGATCACAATAGCGACGTCCCTCTTGGCGTGCATGCTTCCTCAACTCAAACTCCTGGAAGAGGTTTAAAAAAAAAACAAAACTCAAGATATTTGACTTTAAAGTAAAATTTCTAGACTGTTACAAACACCAGGAAAAAGCTACATTTATTCAGCATTCCAACTTGGGCCAAGCACGAAGTTTCATGAAAATCCAAGTAGATTTGTGCTTTGTGCCTTTAGACTGGGTCCTCTTAAAAGTCTTACCGTGGCTAGTCTCTTATCCATTTCAGGGCCAGCCTTCTCCACCGCCGTTTTCTGAATGAAACAGCAAGCCAGTTCACAGTTGTCTTGAGCAATTCTGGCTGCAGCCTCTTCCATCATTTCCCTCTGTTGGGGTGTTGGTGCCTAAAAGGAAAACGAGTTTGTTATCTGATGCTTTTCTTCTGTAAACTAGCAATTTAAATACACACCCTCAGCCTTACCCTAAGAGCTGCAGCAAAGCTATTCTTTAGGTTGGTGGCAATACTCATGAGCAGAGGCTCACGGCAGGTGATCATGGCCATGCCAGCGGTCAGATTTCTCATCATATGGTGCGCAGCAACACGCATGCGGGACTCTTCAGAATCCAGAGCAAAGTCCTTCCTGATGATCTGCTCACAGGTCGTCATTGCGATTTTGATAGAGCGATCGACCACAGGGTGCACCAGCTCCTGGACAGCACGCTCCACTGATTGACGCACACATTGCTTTAGCTGAGGATGAGCCTGCAGCAGAGGGATCTAAGAAAAAAAAAAAGAAAGAAAAAAAAAGAGCGGCCGAAGAATTAGAGAAATGACTATGAAGAAAACCAAACGCATGAAATTACTCTTATATTAATTAGTTACTCTAGGTGTCATAAGGTCCCTGAGGGCATCTAGTGTGCATAGCTGACGTGTACAGAATCATAAATAAACCTTTATTAGTCCTACACGTGGGAAAGTTTTGGGTCAGAGCAGAAATTACAAGCGTAAGAGCAGTAAAAATTTAGAAAAACACAATAGAATAGGAAAAGATCAAGTAGAATAATCATGTGACAGTCCACAACTCTTCCCAGACACAAAAATCATGAAATGGTCTTTATACTTACGTTGACATTTATATTGATGTGGGGAGCCAGGCCTGCCAATGCATACACATTGATGTCATGGTAACTAAACTGTGGGGTGGGGGGCCCGGTGGTTGTACAAGTGGTGGTGGTTGCAGCTGGGGTGGAGGGAGGAGCTGCAAATGGAACAAAGTCTCCTGTTGGTCACAAAATGCTAATTTGATTAAAAAAATCAAAAGAAAAGTCAGATTATACAAAACAAAGCACAAAAAGACCAACGATATCAAGCTTCTTTTAGTGTTGTCAAAGGACATGCGACAGTCCTGCCATGACAAAAGAATCAGTAATAATAAGATTCTGATATATTCAATTATTCAAAAATACAAGACGACTCAAATTTTAGAGGCTTGATTATTCATTCTGGAAAGTAAGAGTGAGCAATGCATTTTGTTGTTACATGACTAAAAAACAACAACAACAACAACAACAAAACGAAGGATTCAAATAGAGCAATCACCTGCAGTAGAGACTGGCAGCATCTCCTCTGGAGGTTTAGCCTCCTTCTTTGGTGCAGATAGCTGCTCCTCGAGGTTCTTTAGCTTCTCCTTGTCCTTCAGCAGGTTTCCTGGCTTCAGCTCGTTGATGTCCAAAGATAAGTTCTTACACAGAACTTCAATCTCAAACTTCAAATTCAACTGTAGTAAACAAAAGCATACAAGCATTGAACTTCTCATACCTTTTTATTCATCAAAGGAAACTAAACTGTAATTTTCTTCATGATGTTAAGTAATGATGATTTAGACAAGTGCAGTTTTCAGTGATAAGACATCTTGCTATGCATCATTGTGCATTTAATTTTAATTGTTAAATATCGCTCAGCTCAGTGCATCTGTCAAATCAAAAACAGGAGTTAATGGAGATTTAAAATATACACACACACACACAAAGATATTTTAATAAATGTAACACATAATACAGCCTGACTGGTGTTTAACACAAGACCAATTTATTACCTTGAGGTCATGCTCCTGATGCAGCTCAGCAAGAACATTCATGATGGCCATTGTCCAAGGATTCTGGGGTCTGAAGACCTATGGAATCACAAATATAATCATGCTGAGCATTTCGGACCCCCCGCCCTTCCTTGAGAAGTACATCTCTGTAATTACACCTATATTTCTCACCATGCTTCGCACACTGGATTCCAGAACTTTGGCCACAAAGGGAACCACATAGAGCAGCTCCTGCTGGCCTTTTACATAAGCTTCCAGTAGCAAAGACTTTACTTCTAGATCCTAGAAGAAGCGAAAAATTAGGCCAGTCTGAAGAACAAAACCACCACAAAATTTTACAGAGAAATTACTGAAACGCTCTTACTGTATAAAGGATAGGCTTGTTTTTGGCCAGTGTAATCATGCCTAACCAGTGGCCAAGGTTCTTCAGCAGGGAGCGATCAGAGAAGTTGGCAGCTGCCTTGTCTGAGGTCAAAAGCACCTGAAAGATGTGGGAGAAAAAAAATAATCATAGTATTTTACAAAGTGACAGTGCAAAAACCAGTTCATCAGTTCACCAGTGACATGTGAGAAACTTATGAAAATAACTACAGGCACGTCAAACTAGGCAAGTTTTTAGCAGTAGGACACTAGAGCTTATCAAACTTTTGGCAGGTGCAAACATTAGACTGAACTAAATATTTAGTTCATTGGCAGCCTTCTAGTCTACCTTTATATTCCTGTAGGTTTCATTAAGAACCATCTTCACAAACTCTGGGTTTTTGAGTGTGTCCAAAAAGTTCGAGTAGAGGCTGTGAAAGTTGGGCTCAATGCTGACACGCTTCATCACAAGGTACTGAGACACCCAGGGCATAAACTCCTCTTTCACCGTCTCTTTCAACTCCTCCACCTGACAAAAGAAACGTTCTGCTATTAAAAAACAGCATCTTTGACTATTACGGTTCTTCTAAGGCAGTAATATTGTGTTTCATTGTCTTTACCTTCTGTGTCATATTGGACTGAGAAAGGTTATTAAAAATAAAAGCAATCTTCTCCTGGACATTCTCCGGAGGCTCAACAATCCTTTCCGTTTGGTCAGTAGCCACCAGCAGGGTGTCAATGTTGGTAGTGTTTATGGAGGGCTGTAGGTAGGAACAATTATATTCTCATTTGTCAATATGTAAACGAACAGTTCGTTCAGCTTAAGGCTGCCTCATAGTGTCCGATCAAACTAAACTCACAGGCACATCCTTCTTGAAGTTGCTGTTTGACGGTCTTGCGATAGTGGACGTCTTGGTAGCTGTGGTTGTAGTCGTGGTGGTTGTGACAAGGGTGCTGGGCTGGCCTGGCTGTGGGGCTTTAAGGCCGGTAGGTTGCTGCGACTGTGCCTGGGCTTGTACCAGAGCCAGGCTACCGGGTGTGGTGATGGACCCCTGCATCTTCACTGGAGGGTCCCGTGACTGTTGTCCATACTCAATATACTGCACACACAGGATATTTGAAGGTGCAGAGCGACAGATTTAATTTAGCTGAATCAAAGACGCACTTCTCTCTGTCTAGCCAGAGACAGAACTAAGTAAAACTTTATGAATGCCGATAAAAGACACAGAATGATCAAAAATAAATTAGGGAAACCTGATTACCTCTTGTAAATGGTGGGGGAATTGCAAGAAGTGACCAATTGAAGCCAGGTGTTGACAATACTGAGGGTAGTCCTTTAGCCTAGAAAAAAAACAAAAGATGTCAGCTGTAACATAACGACTTCTATTTACAATTATTTTGCAAAAGAAAACGCCAGTACCTGTTTTTGAACCGATCTAGGGCAGCTATTCCAAAGTAATACATTTTGGACCCATACGGTTTTCTTAAGGCTTCAAGAACATATCGGAGGGCCAAACCCAGGGCCATGTAAGTCACGAGACCCTTCTCGATTATTCCACCAAAAAGACAGGCAGTGATATGCAGCTCCTTGTCCGGGTACTGGGGGAAGAATCTGTATTCCTCAAACAAGTTTCGAAGCATACAATTGAACACCTCTCGCTCCCGCTTGATGGTCGAATCCTTAAACCTTTGCAGCATTTCCAAGACCTGCATGAGTGCAATGACATTACATAAGAGTTAGATGAAAAGTATGGAAAGGATTCTTTGTAGAGAAATTGTATTTGCTGAAAAATCTCAAGCAACTACTCACTTCATCCACAGACATGGTTGGGTGAGGTGGGTGGTTGTAAATGCGCTGGAAGTAACTGTTTGCTTCATCATCTATTTCCTTACTGAAGTGCTGGTTTGCTTCAGGCCACACCTGAGAAAGGTCAGCTGGGAACAGGAAACCACAGTTGACAATTTTAAGTCAAATAACTAATAAGAATGCATTAATTTTCCACTATAATAAAGCAAGTGTGTCTTAGTTAATCTATAACACGCAAGTCACATTTATTGCATCACTTAAAATTTCTTCACCAAAAAAAAGAAAAAGAAAAAAGTAAAAATTCCCCATAGGAAGCCTTTCTGTTACAGAAGAGAGCAAACACCACAGCTGCAAATGAATGACCCGATTCAGCCCAAAGAGCTGGAGGGAAATAATAGCTGAGACAACTTCTTTCACCGTTCACCTTAATACACCAACATATTATAATTCACACAAGTGAGATATCACTCATGTTCATCTTTATAGAAAAGAACAATTGTTTCTTCATCCAGAGGCCTCTAAAAATTCAATATGGCTTACTGTAGACACTCAAGTCATGTTGAAAAGCTGAAAAATATTTAAGTGGGGCTGTCAGCAAAAGCAGACAAGGAATGGAAGACTGATCTGTATTTCCTCGCACATTTAATTTTATAATAATTTTGTGTGAAACGAATCATCAATTACATTGTGTCAGGAATAAAATCTCCCACTAAGGAAACTGTTTTGGTGGGGCAGACAAAAGTGCCTGAAAGCCAATTTCTTTGTCAAAAGCAAAGGAAATACAGTGCTGAGCAGCGCAGGGCGGGGCTCTCAGTCACACCACTACAACCACCACTTACAGGCCTTCATCTTACTCTGCTGAAAGGTTGGTGGGTTCAGGCCTGGTGTGCTCATCTTCCTGGTACCAAAAGGATCGGTGCTTACTGTTGGCATCCCCAGACCAGGGCCGATGCCCGTGCCCAGTGGACCTGGAAGTAACAAGAATTTCACTTCACTTCTGGAACTACTGTGCTTTGTATTTGTTAGCATGATTGGATTGAAAAAAATAAATAAATAAAAATCAAATACTACCTGAGGCCATACCAGGGAGCTGTGAGGTGAGGCTGGGAATGCCCCCAAAAGGTGTGCTGGGATTAGGATTGGGAAGTGGTGGAAAGGCTTTTGCTGGGGACTGGGGATTACTGAAAGCTGTATTCATTGAAGTTGAGAAACTCATGCTTTGAGTGTGGGAAGTAGCTGTGGGCCCCAAATTCAAACTGCCAATGCCACTCAGTGGGTCCATCTGAACAAAGAGACATAAGTTATTTGCGCAGGAGTGTAATGCAGCTACGTGATGTTTTTACAGTAAAGGAAGATTTTTTTAAAAATGACAGAACTGTTACAAAAACCCATCTGTATTAAATAACATTGATTGTACAACAGTATTAAGACCAAAAATAGCATCCACAAAACCAATCACAAAAAGGCATTTCAAAAGACATATGGCTTCCACAGTAAGATATGCAAGACACCTGTACAGGTGAGATGGCATCTAGGCTGCTGGTGCTCGGGGCACGTCCCTTTGGCATTACACCTGGTGGTGGCTGCCGGGCTTTATTCATTACATTGCTGCAATTAGCCACCATCGTCAGGATAGTCTCTGACAACTCCTGGGACACACTCCTAAAAACAAAAACAAAAAGTCAAGACACTGCATCTAACCGATGTAGGGCTCCACTCAAAGCCTCCCAAAAGACGAGAGCCATTTAAAACCATCATACAAATTAACATTACACAAAAGCCCCTTTTCCATTAGTATCTACGCAGATTGACTCACAACGGTTTTCAGGGTTAGGGTTAAAATAGTACTTGCTCGGCCGTGTTTCTAAGCAGGTATTGAAATGTGATGCAAGTGCTTTTTATGAAACTTTTGCAAGCATATGTAGAAGGAAACCGTGACCTAGGACAAGCAGATGGCATAAGATGTAAGAACTCCTCCGGTTTCATATGCAAAAAAAAAAAAAAAAAAAATTGTGATAGCTTATATGGTTGCAGTTCTACCGGGATTTAAAAATAGTTACTCAGAATGGAGTGTGCCCACTCTGACCGGTTTTAAATGGTTAAGGAGAAGAAAAAAAAGAAAAAAAGAAAAAGAGCCGTGTCCCATTTGTGTCTCATTCGAGTTGCATCATGGGACGCACGTTTATGTTTCTACGAGACCAACCACGCACAATCACAATAGGTGGTGCTCGATTAAAAAAACAACAACAACAAAAAAAAAAACAAACAAACAGTCGAACCGAATAGGGGCTAAACACCATGCTATATAGGTCCTCACCCAGCACATGACTGCAAGCAGGCTAGCATGGTGGCCAGCGTCTCTGGAGGCAACTGCGCACTTTTGGGCTGGTCCTTGTCAGGAGCCAAACCCCCCATAATGGATGGACAGCGCCTCTTCAAGAATGTCACACAAGCTTGGATGAAAGGTTCCTGTCACAAGAACAAGAAATATAATGCATACAAAACCAGAATTTTCATGAAATACGTTTAATGTTACACTAGCATAACCAAGAAACCTATCTTAAATGAAATATCAATTAGCAATCATTAGTTTAAAGACCTACCCCGTGCTCTCTAATTTTGTCAGTAAGCCATTTATCAAGTTTGAGGTATTCACGACGCGAGGCAAGTGCAGCAAGATCAATAACAAAGGCAAATGGAGTACCATTCAGCAGCATTGACAGAGACTGTAGAAAGGAAAAACAGATTCATGTTCGCATTGGGTTCACTTAATAATTTGTCTCGATTTATTACATGAAACATTTGATAGTCCACCTTTACAGCCAATTAGACACAGAATCTCGTTTTCTTTTTAAACCAATAACCAGAATATATACAGAGGGCTATTCAGTGTTCTTTACTGCAGCAAATACAAGGTTTTTAAATATTAAAATCACAGAATTGACATGCTATACAGTGTGTACCTTTATTCTCCTCCTTAAATTTGAATAAAATGTTACCAAGAGTACAAAAACTTGTCTTTAATGTTGAAGGAAAACGTAATATTCTAACAAACCTTTAAGTCTTGGGCCACATCCAGGATGCGAGATAACTTTGCTTGGTCATACTGCTCGCCTCTCATGTACCATTCAGCCATCGAATGCATAATTAGCTGACGTATGGAAGGAGACTGTCCCTGTAAGAGATGATAACACACAAACACAGAAAAGTTTTTTATGCAAGCAGGATTTATTGACAACACACTAAACTAGTAAAAAACAGGAGAAACGCTTGAATAAAAAAACTGAAGACACCACATACCAAACAGCATGTTACTCAGCAACACTGAGATCTAATAAACACTGACCTGTCCATGCCAGGCATAGTGCAGGATAATGGCAGAGTTGGGGTGATTTCCCAAAAAGATGGGCATCAGGGTGGAGATGAGCTCATGGCGCAGTGTGTGCCATGATGTGGTAATCTGCAGTAATGCCAGCACCAACATGTCTGGGCAGTGTTTAATCGGGAAGCTGAACAGCTGCTTCACCTGCTCATACTGGCCCACCTCAGACAGTCTAAGCAGACTCTCCACCAGATCCAGACTTTTCCTGTAAAAAAATAGAAAATGATTAGTGTTCTATCAGAGATTTAAACTTGGTGAAATAATGTTTTTTTTGTTTGTTTGTTTTTTTAAGCGAACATGGAGAGGTTCATCTGTGCCTCCAGATTAAGAGGCTGAAAGACCATCAAGGTCACATTAATTAAATATTTACTGCTTTAAAGCAAAATCTGAAGACTGTAAGAAAAAGATGCGACTGGCACGCTGTTCTGCAAAACCAAGGCAATATTCAATTTCCATACCATGTGGCAATCTCTCTATTGTCATCCTCTGGTGGGGCCTTGAGGATGTCAATGGCCACGGTGTGACAAGGGTAATCAGCGAAACAAAACACATCTGGGTTCATCAGGGAGTGCTGAATGAAAGACAACTGGAAAAAAAATACAGAAAAGGTGCATTAAACTGCACAAATCAATCCCAACTTGACAAAGATTCCTCTCAAAACTTTCCCAATTACAAGTGTGAATTTTTACTCTCTTAATGCGCAGTTACCTGTCCCTCAGCATGTTTCCAAGGCCGATAGATGAGATCAACAGGGAAACTTTCAATGCCCAGCCCTCTCTGGATCCCATACACCACTAGCTGCAGGCCTTTACTGTCTCGGATTGTAAAGCCAGGGTGGTCGAGTTCATATGTCACCTCTTTGAAATTGATATTGGGATTCTAGGGTACAGAATAATAATATAAAAAAAACAAAATTTAAAAAAAAAGGGAAGTGAAAAGTCAGTCGTTTTGGATCAAAGCCTATTTAAAAAGATTTGATATTCAATGTCCAAACACTTAATACTACAATGTAAAACAACACACATTTTTCAATGACCCCTAAAGTGATGCTAAAGTTGCACAAATCACTTAGCATTAAGGTGGTTTTAATTTTTGGAAGTTTTCCATTTTAGTGTTGCTTGGAAAATTGTGGATTTTCAGATTAACTGAGAGTTCACTTACAACTTCTTTGACAATGTCGATGAGGACCTCAACGTTCCACGTATGTGTCTGCGAACCATCGTTCTTATCTTTCCCATCACTCCAGATACCACTTCCTGGAGCAGAGATGGACTGCAGAAAAGAGAAGACATCAGTCAGTCATCAAAAGCTGCGTTGTATCCACAGTCTCCACCTTTGTCCAGTACCATGGGACAGCGTCCACTCACATTTAATAACAAGTAAATTACTACATGCTTACAGAAAACAGCATCAGACAGGAAGGCCTGCTTGGCCTCGGGCATATGATAACAGGGTACTGTAGTCGACAAGAAATAGAGACTTGATTGTGTCAGTTAAAGCCGACTTCAGCATAAAAATAAAACATCTGCACACAGCTTCTTTGTATGCAGACTGCCTGACATTGAGAAGTCCACTACTGTGCAAGCCAAATCTTTAACTGGCCAATAATAAAATTGTGTGAACCGCTAGATTGTCTCACTAAAAACAAAAAAAAAACAAAAAAAACAGAAGTTTGAATCTTCGTGTTTGCACCGACAGTTTATCATCGCAAGTCTGTGTCAAGAGAAACTATGAACTTATGAGTTTCACTTTCTCTGTACCGTTCTTACAGTTTTCTGTCACCTCCCGACCCTTCCATCAAATAAAGTCTCTCACCTGTAGTGGGATGCCCTCAGTTAGACCAGAGTGGGTACGAGCCATCATGCCCAGGACTCTGGCCACCTGGCTGGCTGTCACCTCTCTCACCCCATATTGGACGATTATGTTTCTGCACTCATCCAGACTGAAGAGAGGGTGGGGGGTGCAAACAAACACTCATAATTTCAGACATTGAAAAAATTCACTTTGAGGTTTGTAATTAAGCATAGTCCAATAATATAAATACAGTTTCCTTTAAGATTTATTTAACACAATTTACTAAATAAGCAAGAGCTTTTTGGTGCCAGGTCTGAATCACAATACCTGTTCATCCAACTGATTACTTACAATCTAGTGACAAGACTATTTTTTTAATCAATTTGTTCACACTGTGTCGAACAAGCCACACTCACCTAGCACAGAAACCATAGCCAACTTCTTGAATGAATTCTGCAAGAGAACTCTCCATCATGGTCTTAGCCAACTCCCCCGAGTCAGGTAGGATCCTGTCCATGAGAATGTCCCGTTTTTCAGGGTACAGCAGTGGTGCGAGCACCACAGGACAGCGCTCCTGGGGGAAATCTGACATCAACACACAGAAAGTGTGGCAAAGTAAGATTGGAAAACAAAACCGGACGTTTCCCCATATCGAGTCAGGCTGTGTGCATTTTTAACTCTAGATGTTGAAGATTTACAATCAACCCCTTCAACTGATCCTCCATACCTCGGCAAAGTGTTTTAAGGAAGGCGTCAATCTGCTCTTGCCCTACCCCACTGGCTCCCTTCTGTCCAAACAGTAGATGGGAGAGCAGTAGGTGCAGCACCTCTATGGCAATGTCTTGGAAGCCACCTTCTTGGTTTCCTCCAAGATCTGCGTCAACGTATGACCGCAGGAGGTCTGGAAGTTTCTGCTTGATGAACTGAGCAGCTGCCAAACAAAAACAGTTTGTTATGATGTGCTTTCCTGTGTTCGTCTGTACCAATTACTAATATTTTAAAAAAAAAGAAGAAGAAAGCATTAGGTGCTGCTAATGTGTAACATTTAAGTGTTTAAATGTTCTAAAGAATGACGGGGACAGTACGCCATGCCTTCCAGAAATAACTACAATCAAAGCACAAAATGCTTTTTAACACATCACTCTTCAAGAACACCTTCCAAAAGTGTTTTTGCATGTAAAAGAGATGAACGGAAACAAACTGAAGCATTTATTTCAGGATTTTTCCGCATTGTTAAGCGCATGAGTGACAGGTCAGCACTGGAGTGGGGAGAAGCGACATTGTGCTTGAACGTTATATAAAACAACTGACTAGTGTGAGCATGCCGTTAATCCAATCCATCTTTCCTCTATGGCAGAGTGAAAACAACCTCTATCAAAAGTTTTAAAGACAAGAATTAATTCAGTTTCAAGTGAAATGCAGTGCACCGTCATCTGTATGCTGGAAAGGGCAGACATTCAAGCTGTAGGTTACAGTTGACACTCCACATTTTCCGTACTAAGCACAGGTAAGAAAATTTTTATCTTTTGACACATTGTGACATCAGTGTTTTCTCAAGTCTGACAACTCCTACTCCCAAGGTTATATCCATGACAACAAGTTACCATGTAAAGCAAAAAATTACAATCTAGTATTATGGCTACGTAAGCTTAACATAATGTCGCCTATAACTTAAATCACCATGTCATCCATGAATACTTTTATAGGTGACGCCTCGTATTTGTAACAAAAACAATTATAAAAAAGTTACACAAACTGTAGCATAAAGAATGCAAACTGTTCAGCAGGGTTACTGCATGCCAGACAACTGGGAGGCTTTTATGGCTGTAAATAGCTAATCTCCAAGATCTCTTTCAGCAAAGCTTTAAGACAATTCAGGAAGAATAAGCATGAAATGTATTAGTGCATCTTTAAAAAATACAAGATTTGTTGGCTATACAATGGATTGTTTACTTTACTGACAAATACTGCTACAAAAATATTGTTTATTAATTGTGTATAGATACATAAAGGTGTGCTGGAAAAATTACCAAAGCCACGAAGGTCTGCGTTGCTGGAGTTGAGCAGAGCAAGGCCAAATATAACCTGAGGGGTCAAAATGAAAACATTTAAAAGAAGAACCTAATGTTTTCATGATGTCACACAGATAATCTTTAGATCAAAAGTTACCTTTATGTTCATACAAGTACCAAATCTACTACTACCACTTGAGCCTTTACCACACAGTATCATATGGGCCACCTGACATTAATTTGTCATTTTTTGCTGCAAAATTACAAAATAAATTCTCATCTTTCAGGAACTATTAGCCAAAAATGGTGGGAGCTTCAATAAAGTAAATCGAGGCAAAGCTGACATTTCTGTCTGTTCAGACAGCAGTACATTGTGAAAACTTTGAAGCTTGTCTTCCCCTCTCCAAAACAGGTTGAATTTTGTCTCAGGGGAGGGGAAAAAAAAGATACAGTTAAATCAAAATCAAATCAATTTCATTTATATACACTTTTAAAACAACTTTTGACCAAAGTACTGTACAATAGAATAAATTCTATAAAATTGAAAAGGAAAGTAAAATCAAAGATAAGAAAAAAATAAGAATAAAATAATGACAGAATCATGCAGAATTAAAAGCCAAGGATAGAAATTGGTCTTTAGATGAGTTTTAAAAGTACCCAGTGTTGGAGAGGTCCTGATAGATAAAGGCAGTTTATTCCACAGTTTCAGAGGAGTCACAGCAAAAGCCCGAACTCCTCTGCGTTTTAATCTAGACCTAGGGACAACTCCAAGCATTTGGTTCACAGACCTCAAAGATCTCGCCAATTTAAAAGATCAGAAAGATATCGGAGCTAGTCCATGCAATGTTTTAAAAACAAGTGTCAAAATTGGTCAGTTAAAGGTGCTTGTAAAATGGGCCCACTGACACGCCAATGGTTTGAAGAAAAAAAGCAAAAAAACAGAAAAGAATGAAATTAAAAAGTTCAAGCGGCCTTACCTCTTGGACTTTGCTAAGCTTAAGAACTTTGCTCAGCTGAGTGAATAAGTGGGCAGATGGCTTCAAACTCTGAAAGACAATTTAAGTCAACAATTAAAAACCGTTTGTTATCTGGCGTTTCATCTGAAGGAAGGTTGAAATACAATTCATTTTTTTATTATTCATAAACACTTTAATATGTCAGGACAAACATAGCTGTCTAAATTTGTCTCCAGGCAACTCAAAGCCCAACATGTAAAACAGTGGTTAAAGAGATCAAGATCTTTTCTTACTGGTATGCTGAAATTTTAGCATCTTTCCATACCTTCTGGTAGTGCAGGGGATTGTCGATGGCATAGCACAGAGTAGAGATAAAGTTTGGTTTCGATATCAGGGACACACACTCCTGGATCAGAAACTGTGTCTTTGAATGGGGTGAAAAAGAAAAAAAAAGAAAAGAAAAAAAAAAGGGGAAAAGGTAAAAAACACAGGTGAACAACAAAATCCAAAAAAAAGTCATAAAACCAGTAACCAGTATTGAGCCATTATAGTTAATTTAACTTTCCTAACTGGGTTAGCAGAGACTTGTAAAGTACAGGTTTCCCCACTTACAGGGACGTAAAAGCAAACAGCATAGACCGGGGTGAGCTGTCAAAATAAACACAAAACCGCATCTAGGAGAAAGTGTATTCTGATTCTTTAGAAATGTCAAAGACATGCAGAAAGGGCATTTCATAGGTTTAAGCTCATTTTTTGATGGATGGAGGGAGGGAGGGAGGGAGGGAGAGAGGAAGGGAGGGAGGGAAAGAAAGAAAGAAAGAAAGAAAGAAAGAAAGAAAGAAAGAAAGAAAGAAAGAAAGAACAGCCTAAGAAAGGAATCAGATTTTGCTGCACCATTACCAACTTTGAATGTGAAATTTGTAAGACTGCCATTAAACAAAGTGTGACAGACATTGTGAAGGAGTTAATGACAGATGTTTATGTCTGTCATGTTGGTGCTGGAAGGTTATTACAATAGTTGCTCCAACAGCTTAAAGGCAATCTTCTAGATTCCAACATATTTCAGGGGAAGTAGTACTTTTATGTTTTCATGGCCGAAGCCTTTGAGGAAAAAAAGAGAAAGAAATACGATGCTAAACAAATTTATTGCATCAGTCTTCCTACATATTACTGGGGCTCCAAGAAGAAACAGTAGTCTCACTTTCAAAAAGAGATGTGAAACTAAACTACAGGTTAAAATGGTTCTTAACAAGTGAAACCATTTTACATTTTAGTTTCCATATTGCCACCCTAATGTATTTGTTTACACCATCTTTATTTTTTTCCCTAAGGAGTCTAGGTAAAACTCTTTTCAGATACTTCTGCTTACTTACAAATTATTGTTGTATTTACAACAATAATAAGTTAAAGGAAAGGTTCGGGAAATTTAAAAGACTGTTCTCTCTCCAAAAAAAGAGTGGCATGCAGTCTATGGACCAGACACGCTCTGGTCCTTATGGCCCCAACGATTTGTTAGGATGAGGCCTTACAGAAACTGTGAGGTCAAGGACTCACCATATTCTTCCTAAACAAAGTGTGTGTATGCTGTGAATACACAGCCACCTTGGATGATGTCAGTAAAGTGTAACCAAAAACATTTTAGAGAAAAAACTTAAAAATAAAAACGCTCCTTCGAGCTACTTTGCACTTTACACGGCACCTCCTTAGATCCCCCATCAACAGCTTTGCCAGGTACAAAGAAGTTGAGATAAGCAATTGTCAATGAAAAATCCAGAATTCCAAAGTTTCAAATTTAAAGTTACCTGGTGAAAGTCCTTGCCACTGCTTTTACCATCGCCACTGAAATCCACATGGGAGAAGAGACAGCGTAGTAGATGCCTGTCTGCCTCAGGACCGTGACGATTTACAATCTGGGAGAGCACATGAAACACACCCACAGCCACATTAAGCCAAAAGGAGCACTGCCCAGCTGACCCAATCATATCTTGAAAGTGAGCCAACTTAAAGTAACTTCTCTGATACACAGACCCTGATCAACATTGGGCAGGCTCAACATATTAGCATTATCAAATTTACAAAACACAACAAAAGCTCTCTAGAAAAATGCAATTTTTGGTTTGATTACGGTTTTAAACATACACAATTTTAAGTGAATAGAATATCTTGTTATGTTTAAGTATTCTAAGATATCTCTATTTGCAAATTTAAAATTTTATAAATAACGATAAAGACTTCATTTTTGCTACTACTCACATGCTGTATTTCTTGCTGGCTGGCTCGGTAGTTTTTCTTTGTTAAATTGTCCACCAGATAGCTGATTTGAGACAAAGCCAGCGAGAGCGAGTCAAGATTCATTGCTGGTCGGGGCGGAAGCAGGCGGCCGAGCACGGCGCAAAATCACCATTATTCCCCTTTAGTCACTTCAGTGATAAGTTACTTTTTCTCCCCCCCCCCAAAAGGTGTGAATAATGTTGACTTCCAAGTTAATGGTGGATGGGTGGCTCCCGGTGCTAAGTAGGTTGAGTCTTTCAGTTTAAAATCAAGTTCAGCATCTGAAATAAGAAAAACAAATGCACATAAAAAAATCACTTTAAAATATAAGACAGAGAAACTTACTTTTGAGAAGCATTAAACTTTGGTGCGCAGCTTACAGGTCACTAATGTCCACTATCAACAAACTATCACGGGCTATGAGGCCTACTTGAATACAGAATGACAGACCCACCAATGCAGTGAAAAGCTGCATGGCTATTTATTTGCTAATAATTTCCGAAACAACAGTGAACGCGAGTTACTGCCACACAGTTTGGTACAACATTTGCCGTAAGACTTGAAAGGGTTACATAAACGACTCTAGGCCTCAAAAGCACCGCAATGTTTGGAACATAGACTCACTGCGGGTCGCTCACTTAATGAAATGCACCCCCCCAAAAAAAGTACGTGGCGTTAAGAGCAACAAACCCTGAGTTTACAATGAGAAAAAAACAAGTGTCGAAATCACACACTGAAACAAAGAGCAGGCTAACATAACTTACCAAATCTTGGAGAGTACCTTCGCGCAAGCTTGAGACATTTCTATGAGCGTTTACAGATTCATCATTTACCCAAACGTCTTAATATGCGAATAAAGACACCATTAAAAAAAAAAGTCTAAATTCGGGGACTTGGTTTGTGTAGCAAATACTGAAACATGCCAAATACTCTAGCTAACGTCCGTGACGCTGATGAACACTTGCTACGGAGCAGTTACCCTGTATGTTCACCGAATATTAGCTTAGTATTGACTGAAAACAAAAAACGTATTATTGTTTACTCAGACAAGTCTAAACATTAATTTAAATCGGATCAATACAACTCGTCTCTGGTCAATACCAACTTTAACCCATTACTAGGCTCCGGGTGCGAGAGTACAGGCTAATGCTATCTCATTAGCGATGTGAAGCTAACGGCAACGTGAGCCCGTTTCATGTTGGCTATTGTTATATAGGAAAATCGCATAAAATGTAGTTCTTTTCACATGTGCGGATACAAGTTGTTTATGTAAGCAACTACTACGGTTTGGAACGCCACATTTGACAGGAAGCTTGAAGGCCTCGAGTATTGCGGACGTGTTTTGCGCGATCATGTCAGCTAACGTTAGCATTAACCTTGTTAATGTTAGCCTCGCTCTCTCTTCGGGCTCCGACTAGTTTATGGAATTGCTTTACTTAAAACTGGTACATTCGGACATAACGTAAATCTCACATGGCACGTGAACAAATATAATTATACAGCAGTACCTTCGCTGCACGAAAAACTTTGCTAAATTATGGATTTTTTACTTTCTTGCTTTACCAATATGACAGCTGTTTCTCAGCAAGTAGACCTCCCCAACTCCGGTAGCTAACAGCAATTCCCCGTATTGATATATCTGCTTTCGTGCTAGTTTGTCAACCCAAACCTATCGACGATCATTTGTTAAATACATCACAAGCCTCACCGTGCTCTTAATAAAGTGATTCAGATCCTCATCTCTTTTTGTTTCTCGAAACAAACTTGACGAAATGGAAGGTCTGCCGTGCCTCCAGTTCAGTTTGATTTTCAAAATAAAATGGCGACTGTCACCGCCGGGGCGCGCTCACGGTTCGAGAGAGACGAGTGCGTGAACTTATTCGCGCGACACACACCGGGTGCCCGCCGGTACACACCTGAAACTACCATATTTACTCGGTTATTGTCTTTTAATCATTTAAAATGATAAAAGCTTAGAAATTGTATAAGACAAAAAAGGAAATTGGAAATATTAAAAAATATCTACATAAACGAGATTACGAGATTTACGCCGTATCTGTCGTCAATCTGAGAGGAGGTGGGAAAAAAGATAAGCTTCAGGTATCCCTTGACATTTTACGTAGCAGCCGCACTATATATCAGGACGCTGTTAAGACTTCTAAAGCTGCTTTTTGTCCAACATCCTCACGGCTAATGGCCATAACCCCCGGGCCCTGTGTAAAACTTTCAATTCTGCCATCAGTCCTCGCCCTGATAAACTAGACTTTGCCTCCCCAGCTCTCTGTGAGCAATTTTTAAATTATTTTACGAGGAAAAACTCCCTTCTAAAAACCTCACTCCCTCATCTTCCTGTGGTGAATCCTCTTCCTCCTGGTGGATCTCCGTCCAACTTCTACCAGTTTGAACCAATCTCACTTTCTACTTTTAAAAGCATCATTGATCAATGGAGAAGTTCGAACTAGGTTCATGATTTCCTCCCATCCCGGATTTTAAAGGATGGGTTTGATTTAATTGGGCCTCATTTCTTATCATTGATTAACTTATCATGTGTCCCATCTGCATTTAAACATGCAGTGGTGCAACCTGTCCTAAAGAAAACTGGCCTCAACCCTACTGACCTTGCGAATTATAGGCCAATTTCTAAATTTCTGTTTTTATCTAAAATATTAGAGAGAACTGTCCTCTCCCAGCTACAGGCCTACTTAAACGCAAATAACATTAGTGAAAAATTTCAGTCTGGTTTTAAACTTCACCACAGCATTGAAACGGCATTGCTGAGGGTTCTCAATGACCTTCTTTTAATTACCGACTCAGGTCACCCTGCCATTTTAATTTTATTGGACCTGTCTGCTGCTTTTGATATGGTAGACCATAAAATTCTTTTAGAGAGACTGGAACATGTTATAGGCATCAATGATTCTGCCCTTATTTGGTTTAAATCCTACCAATCGGGTAGGACTTTCTCTGTCATGATGGGCTGCCACTTATCCGCCGCTACCCCTCTTTGTTGTGGAGTACTACAGGGGTCTTTGCTGGGCCCTCTACTGTTTGCCTTGTACATTCTACCCCTGGGTTCTATCTTTAACAAATATCAGATATCCTACCACTGCTATGCTGACGACATTCAAATCTATTTTCAATTGTCTGATGACCTGCCAGCTTCATTGATTTGTTTGTCTGACTGCTTGAAAGAGGTTACAGAGTGGCTGTCGGCCAATTCTCTCATTTTAAATGAGAAGAAAACTGAGATTATGGTGTTTGGTAGTCGCACTCCACGAGTCCAGCTACCTGCCCAATTTGGTCCCTTTCCCTGCTTTCTTACAGATACTGTAAGTAATCTAGGGGTTTTCCTGGATAGTTCATTTAAGCTGGATAAACAGGTTTCCTCAGTGGTTAAATCAGGCTTCTTCCAATTGCGCCAAATGTCAAAGGTCAAACACTTAATTGTGTACAAAGATCTTGAAAAACTGATACATGCCTTTGTGACCTCCAGATTATTGTAACTCGCTCTGCTCTGGACTCCAACTCGCTCACCTCCGATTACAGCTTGTTTAGAACGCTGCGGCTCATCTCCTAACCGGAACTAGAAAGTTTGCCTCCATTACTCCAGTGCTCTCTGACTTACATTGGCTGCCTATTAAATTTCGTATTGATTTTAAAGTTTTGCTGTTTACTTTCAAATGCCTAAACAACTTTGCGCCTGGCTATCTCACCGACCTCCTCAGTCTCTATACTCCCAGCTGTTCTCTACGATAATCCGGTCAGTTACATTTTAAAGGGACCTTGCGCAAATTTCACACATGAAGATGAGCAGGGTGGTGCTCTGCACACTATGCTTTCTGTTTATTTTGTAATGACAATGATGTCATTGGGGTTGCAAATTCAGGGACATGGCAGACATTTTGAGTTGCTTTAGGTTCTAAATAAAAAAGGATGCTACGGCTAAACATAAAAAGAGCCCACCTTTAACCTACAAGGTCGGCCACGAAAATAAAAGGGTGGTCTGACTACAAGCGAGTGGAAAGGCAATATAGTGTCAGCATCCATGTCAAGAAAATAAATGAGATAGGGATTTCAGGAGGCACAGAAACTAAGGAAGCAGGTGTGAAAATGGTCTCCAGCGAGGATTTTACCTGGAGCCATAACACTTCTCCTCCCTTCTCCTTCCTCCCTCCTTCTGTAGGTGTGTGGGTCGTGCATCACTATGTTGCGTGGCGGATGCTCTGTGACAGGGAAGAAGACTCTGCTGTGGGTGATAAAAGCTGCACAGAGGATGGTTGCCAGCAGCTTCACCACCACAGACGGAGGAAAAGGGCCTGCTGTGTCTTGAAAGAGCCTAGTCCCCCAGGACACACATTATTATTGTCCCCCTCCCATCCTCAGGCAGGAGCATCAAGAGCAGAAGCCCCAGACTAACAGCTTCTTCCTAGAGGCTGCAACACTGTTGAACTTGGTGCTCTCTCACATCACATTCTTGTTGGTCAGCACAAGTGTTGGAATGACAAAAAACATCCTTGAACCCTTGAAGTTTGGATGGCGCTAGTTTTTTAACTATCCAATTACATAAATACAATTATATTTAAAGTATTAAACAAGCTAAAATATGTTTTTATTCATAGCATGGCATGCTTGAGGTGAAATCTTAACAAGCCTTGACATAGTATAACATTTTAGCTGAATTCTTAGTTGTCCAGAAACATCTTTGTGTGCTTCATCAAAACCAAGATGCCAAGTATTGTGCATCTTTTTTATATTGATTCCTTGTTTGTTTGGGGGAGGGGGGGGGTTGTCCTGAACATTGCATTAATGTTCACTGAGTTTCACATTTTGTTAAACACAAGGAATTTGTATGTTTTCAAACACACTTGCCCATAGACTCAGAGATGCTGTCTTTCAAGGAGATAAAGGAGGACAATAAATCCCTTAACCTCCTCTGAGCTGGCGTCCACATATGTGGACTTTACATTTTGGGTTGTCTAGACCACAGGGCCTGATATCTGTATCAATACTTTGTTATAGACGAATGTCTTCCTGCTACTGTTAGCAGCACCTCCAATGAGCCGTATTGCTCAAAGGGGCACAATTGTTGTTTCTCATTTTGTTTTTGTACTCATTAAAAATGCTGCTGTTTCGCAGATTATTACTCAATTGTGACTTTATAGTGTTTTATTGAAATTTAAAACAAATGTCCTCATATGTGGATGTCATTTTTCTAAAAAAAAAAAAAAAAAAAAAAAAAAAAAAAAAAAAAAAAATTTTTTTGTTTTTTTTTTAAAAAAAAAAAAAAAAAAAAAAAAAGAGCAAAAAGAGTAACTGGGAGGGGGAAAAGGAGACCAAACAGCAGAAATACATTAGTTTGTGCAACAGCAAATACAGCTGAATTATATACAAGCATATCTTTACTGAACATTCATCAACAGTTTCAACTATGCATGTACAATAAAGGTTCTCCTATCGGTTTACAGGAAACGTGTTGTTTTCAGCTTCAGTTTAATCAGTCGTCACTATTTGTTCCAGTCAGCGCTGAGCAGCCAGTGTTTTCAAGTGCTACGGAGGTCTGCAAGAAATGGTAATGCAATACTTCTGATGTTCAGGAAATTAATATGGAAATTAGAAACTGTAACATGATAACATTCAGCAGCTTGCTTTCAGCTCAGAAATAGACGGACACTCGCGTTACCATTTGATGTAATGAAGAATGAAAACGTCAAAGTTGCAAGTATGAAATGAGTTCAGCTAGAGTCGTGTTTGTAAGACTTGTCGGTCTTAAAATAGCTGGTGGCTTTTTAGGAGAACAGTGCAGCCACGAAACTGTACACACTCAATGAATAGCTATCTTAGCTGCTAAACTTTGTATTTATAGTACATTAAACTGTTACTCTATACTGTACTAAAACAGACTGCAGCATAAATGTTACTGTTAAACTGAGAAGAACTTATGTAAACATAACTGAGAAATCTAAACCTCAAACTTTAAATTCTGACCTGAATATGGAAGATTCCATAAGCATGCTTTGAAACGCATCACAGAGGATGCCAGATCTGTGAACAATTACGAACAATCATTAAGGCTGAGTCTACGGGTTCATCTAAAATTATGTTAGAAAAGCAAGGCTTGAGACCAAAAGGGTGCTGGTTTCAATTCCAGTAACATCTGAGGAAATGTGGGTGGGGAGGAGAAAAAAAAAAATCAAATATGACACTCTTCCATTTTTTCACCAAAAAGGAGACAGTGTTAGGCCAGCCGAACAGATTTTTCAGTCAGGCCCCGTCTTTCCACATTATTGTTTTAAATTATTACTCCACCTCCCTCTTCGGGGATCCCCATAAAAATCTTCTTTATAAAAGAAACACATTTGTACAAGTATTTACAAAGGGAAGGAAGGGGAGAACAAGGCATTTAGTGTTTGGGTTCTACAACAATCCACAAAGACATTGTTCCACATCCCTCAGTCCAACATTCAAAACATTACAGGATTACAGGAGTCCATTTGGAGTGTTTTTGTTGTAGTGTTCAATCTCAGCCAACTATCGCTTCAGGGAATGATGTGTCCTGGGCCAGCCCAAGTCCCTGAGATATTAGCGTTTTACTTCTTAGTTTTTTGCTAACAATCTCAACTGGAGTCTGAATCACTGCTGTCTGAGGAAGAGGATGAGGAGGAGGAAGAGGATGAGTCTGAGCTGGAGCTGCTTCCGCTGAGGCGTGATGGCTGCGCGTGAGTCTCCGCTGCACTCGGCTTTTCCACTGAGGAGAAAACAGCAAAGAGAACAATGTTTAATGGATGCACCTGTGCCTAGGTGAAAAGGAACAAAGCACTGAAATCTTTCCCTCAGCTTCTTTGGCAAAACAGCCCATCCCAACCTCACAAATGTCATCTGTTTACCAAAAAAAAAAGAAAGAAAGAAAGAAAGAAATCCAGAAACTTGTGAACAGAGATAAAAAATATATAATTTAGTAAGAGTTTAATACTATTCACTCTTAGTGGCTGCAGTAAGCCTGTTTTTGACTGCAGAGCTGTGGTGGGGCGCAGTCTGCCACGCGGTCTGCGGGGGTGACGGACGCACCTGAGCAGCATCTCCAATCATGTCTCCCTTAAAACTGTTGTTGATGTGCGTAGGCTGTAGCTGAAAAGCTGCAGCTGCGTGTGCAAGTTAAAATCTGCAATAATGAGGTGTACTGAAAATGGTAAATGGCGCTTTACTTAGTCCCTATGACCCCAAAACGCATTACACTACATACAGTGTAGTGTAACACACTGGTGACGGCAGCTACATTGTAGCCACAGCTGCCCTGGTGTGCACTGACAGAGCCGGGGCTCGAACCGGCAACCTTCCGATTAAGAGACGAACTGCCAACTCTTTGAGCTACGATCGCCTTAAGTGCGAGAAGTGTGAACATGTGGACGTACACTTCTTTATTGCGGCTGTCGACTTACGCAGGGGGCTGCAACTTTTCGGCGGATGTGCATAATATTAACTTAACTGCCACGAATTTCTTTGTTCTGCCGTAAAAGTGATTCCGATGTTAAACGTTAGTTCCACATGACTTTTCTGCCAGGTAACTTGTGCCCCACCTGTCAGAACTCTGCGCCCCACCAGTGCCACACACTCCTGAGGATGAAGTGTGATTTAACTGAAGATGCATGCCTGGTGGACAAGGCCAACTCGACACTCTTTCGAAACTCTGTGCCACCTAAATGTACAATCTTTATTTCAAACACATATATTCACCATCATTAGATAATAACATTCCATTCTTGGTTTCAAAAGCAGCAGGCAGAAGTATACACTTATTTGGCTTAATTTTCTTTTAGTTTCAAATTAAATAAAATATTTATTGCACTGCAAAGTATTTGAGTAACTTAGAGAACCCGTAAGATGCTCTGAAAATCAGACATTTCTGCATCCAAAAAGAACCATGATGATGATTTGAGGGCTCACCTTTAGGTTTTGTGGGTTTCTTGACTGAATTGAGTTGCCCACTGACATCTTGCAGCCTCCTCTCCAGCTCCCTCCTCTTCTCCAAGGTCAGCTCCTCTTTAGACTTGCCAATGCTGCCTTTCTTTGCAGCTGCAATATAAGATGACAATAAGGTTGTTACAGAGCTGGACCATACAGAAATACAGTGGTAAGTATTCTGTGTCACAGAAGTTAGGATCGAGTATTTTTAAGACTGTGGCCTTGGAACATCAGGTTATTTCAGGTCTTCTGAAAGAGGTTTGCTCAAGTTCAATTAAAATGGGCAGGAATAATGTAACAACAGTGCTTTGTGTATATAATATTAATTGCATGTTAAATACGGAGATTAAATTTCTTGCCCTCTGTACTAATTTTAGGTAGCTTATAAAGCAGCTTAGTAGTGCTCTGGTAATAAGTCAGCGCTACACTGAGCTCTGCAGTCACATCTACATGGTGTAGTTGTGCCCCGTCACCAGGGGGCAGCATCAAATATTTGGAGAAACCATCAAATTTGGCTACTTCCGTTTACTTTGCTGGTGCTTTAGCTTAGCATCTGCTGCAGAGAGAAGTTACAGCATACAAAGAAATGCTTTGTAGTGAAATTAAGACTTAAGTCTGTTTCCACAGACTCTACACTGGCCTTTCCCAGTGAAGTTTTCACTCTGTGTAGCCAAAGAGCTGTAGTCAAATACACGTCAATGCAGAGCTTAATGTCAATGTATGTACAGTAGTATAGTATGTACTATTGTACAATATAAAGCGCCTTGACGCGACCGTTGTTGTGGCGCTATATAAATAAATAAAATGTAATTGAATTGAAGAGGAAACCTAGCCTCTCTGTCACTGAGGCACATGAAGGAGGGCGCTAGATAACACACTGTGAGTGCACTATGAACATTCCTGTTAGCTCTTTACAGATGCTGTTTGTCATGGACGTGCTGTAGTATTGTATGGATATTTAATAACGGGTCGCTCTTGTAAGTGAGACCCCGTGTCTCAATGAGATTTCCCTGTATAAATAAAGGAAGAGGAAAAACACAAAACTGCTAGGGTCTTGTTTTTGATGTTGAATAAAAGTAATACTAATTGCATACTTGTTAAGTCACAGCAGTACAATAAATACAGGGTTTAGAAATGCAGAGGCTGTTCTGATACTCAATAACTTGTCAATTACAAAAACATCCAAGATATTACTAAACAGGAACATGCTGGGGTTATCTTGGGGGTCATTTTATCTACCTTGCTCAGCATACGGCTTTCGGGGCTTCTTCCTCAGACATGTCATGACGTAGCGCTCGAGCTCTTTCAGTGTGGATGGTTTGAGTGTTTCAAAGTCAATCTCGATCTCCTCGGGGTTGGTGTCCCTCAGTGAGGGCTCCCTGGACTGTATGATGTGGACCACACGACCCAGCTTCTCGCCTGGTAACTTGTTGATGTCGAGGCTAAGCTGGCGCTTCTCATCATATGACATGGGCACGATCTCTTCCTCTTCCTCTGAGTCATAATGTGGTAACATGGAAGTTGCAAGTGGGGGGTAGAAAGGCTTCTTTGAAGTCCTGAAAAACCACAAGAGCACAGCTATCAGATGTTTTACATTCAAAAAAAATGTAACTGGTTAGACAGTGCAATTGTTAGTTTTACTAAACCTCAAAAAAGAAGGATGATGAAGATGAGATCAAGTTATAAAAACAACCATTTATACTAACTTGCTGTTCTTGTTACTCTTCTTCCCCTGGCTTTTCTTGGCCTGGGAACCACCTGCTTTGGCAGATTTGCTCTTCAATTTGCTGGGCATCTTCCATTCCTCAGAGCCTGCTCTGCTTCGGACTCCTCGACTTCGCTTCTCCAGCTTTTTCTTTTTCTTTTTCTCCTTTTTGTCCTTTTTCTCCTTTTTCTTCTTGGGCTTGACGATGGGGCCTTGGGAAAGAGCAGCTAGCTGCTCATGCACGGCTCGGAGCTGAGAAAAATATACAAATTAAGGATGTTTTTGTTCCTGCGTTTAGTTTGATGCAACAAAGACCTTCCAATACCTCAATAGTAGCTACTCAATATCTTACTTGTGTGCACACCTGGTCCTGTAATTCAGCTAAGCGATGTGCTCGCTCCTCCTCGCTGTCTGAGCTTGGGCTACTCTCACTCTCCTCACTCTCGCTGCTAGGCTCACTCTCAGAGGTGGAGGAAGACGAGGAGGATGAGGAAGAGGAAGAAGACGAAGAGGATGTTTGATGCCCACTTATGGACATGGCTGTGTGCTCCATGTGTGGTTCATCTGGCATCTTGGCAAAACGGAACTCAAAGACATCCTAAGGCATGAAAACATAAATAAAGATAAGTTAAATGGTAAGAAAGGAGGAAAGGGAGTATAAAGTAGCAAATATAACTGAAAACGCCTGTGTGAGGGCGCCTGGTCTGTGTAACTGCTGCTCACCTGCAGTTTCCGTGCCATCCCCACAACATCGTGATCAGGTGGATTGTACTTATAGCAGTTGGAGAACATCAGTCTTACATCACTGGCAAACTGTTGAGCATCTCTGTACTCACGACAGTCCATCTTCCTCTGATGGAAAAAACAGGAAAGGGAATTTTTTTATTTAATTTTTTTCCCCATTGCATTTAACATTTAAAATCCTTCCCCCATTCTTGCTTCAGTGTTTTATCATTTCAACATGGTATGTTTTGTAAATAGAAATTTTACTACTACAATTTTACATAGTGCTATACTATGACAAGTATAGTCACCTTTATGGTGCTGAGATCCATAGGACACTTGATGATATCATGATAGTCATGAAGTCCAAGTGCAGCTGCATCCACAGGTGTGTAGAAAGGCCATGCATACGCAGCATGTTTCTTTGATAACATGTCTTTCAGCAACCCACTGCAGTACCTTAGCTGCGGGCTGAGTTTTCCCTTCCTTGAGGGCTGAGGCTGAACAGAATCGGGCAAGTCCTTCTTGGGGGGTTTGATGGGGCGTCCGCTGCCAACTCTGCGTCCAGTGCCAGCCATCATTGGCTGGAGCAGGACAGGGCCTCCAGGACTTCTGACAAGCCCCATCCCAGGTGGGGTCTCCAAGCTTATGCTTCCCATTGAGGAGACTGTGTGCATGGAGGTGTCATGGATTTGACCCCCGTGTCCCCCTTTCCCCAAGCCCACCATGTGCGGCGTTCCTGACATGCCCACAGTAGTGAAGCCCATGGTAGAGGGTGTGGTGGTATCTGCTTTACGTTTTACACCTTTCTTCTATAGAAAAAAAAGAGATGTTGGAAATTGTTGTGAATTATAATCCCCACAACTGAACAACCAAAGCACTTAAAAAAAAAAAAGTGATTGTTTTGCATGTTAAATTCTAGATATGCAAATTGTTCTTATCAGCATTATGTTGTTTATACCTTGGTTGTGGGCTGTGTAGGAGGCAAACCCATAATGTTAGCTGGTGGCAGGCTTTTAGTTAGCACAGTCTGGGGAGAGTTGGCCAGCATGGAATCCCCCGTGTCTGAGGACGAGGGGGAGTAGGCTGACTGGGACACCGCGGGCACCTGCTGAGCCCTTGATGCTGGTAGATAAAGAATTCTTACATTTTAGAGATGCAGATAAGCTACACAACTGCAACCTTTAACACCACTTCAATCATAAATGTTGCTTTTCTAATACTTGCTTACTTCTTGCAAAAATGTATAAATGAAAAATTGTAACATCTGTAACTGCTAAAATATAATTCAAACAAGACGATATGAAACTCTAGAGGCCTGTATCATGATTTTAACACTGGTAAGGATGGGAGTTGATAAGAGGTTAGCGACTGCAATTCCATTATTGACATTATTTGTCAATTCTGGGTTCTCACAAGCTCGCCTTTGAAAGTTACCACCATCGCTAAGCAGAATATCAAAGACATCACATGCAAATTTAATCTATATTGTGTGGTCAAATGCTTGTGCTTGGATGCATTTCACCTCTTTGTTGTGATCAGTGTTGAGTCATTACTGAAAAAAAGTAATGTATTACACAGAACACTTTTATTAAAAGTAATGTATGTTACCTAATTCATCCAAGGAGAAAATAATTTGTTATACTACTCAGAACATCACTTTCGTCTTACTTCGTAAAATGACCTGAAACGCAGCATCTCACAATTACCATTTAACAATATAAACCATAGGCTACGGTCACTCACACCAACATATTTGCAGTAAACTGCCCAACTATTCTCCTCCTCCGACAACTGAAATCAGCTGATTGTAGAGCAAGTATAAGAACCGATAAGTGGGATCGAAAGGCAAGCAGACTAACGACTCTAAAGAATTTAACTACGAAGGAACCGATTCGTGTAGAGAAACAGTTCTTAAGTTCCATCCCAACTTACCGGAAGATTTACGCCCTCTTCCCCTGCTGTTTTTGTTCCGAGGAGCTGGAGGAGGAAGTTCAAGCTCCTCTTCGGGCATCTGGGCCACCTTCTGGAGAAAAATCTTCTCCAGGGATTGGGCCATGAGCACAATGTCATCTGTTGGCTAACCAAATCAATAAAAAAATAAATAAATACAGACACATGAGCACGAATATGAGTACTACTGTTTACAATACAAATTTAATTTCCGTTTAACAATAAAGGGACTGATAGGAACATCAATACAATTTTAAAACTATATTACTTTTGACTGTGTAAAAAGTTAAGTTATGCTGAACAGAACATGTAGTACATGTTCTCTTGCTATAACGGATAGCAGTAAAATCAGCCTCTAACATTTATGTTCTTGGATCGTTAACAAAACTACACACCACTTTGGTCAAGTCATTTTAAAAACACTAAGCTTGCTAGTTTTCCTTACTGGTTTGCTAGAAATTTTTAAAACACTTACTGTACTTTAACACTTATTTTTTCACTCTGAGCTGACATAACACAGTTCTACGCCTGCTCGGTGTGATCAGTGTGTTATTAATTGTAATCCAAAGAGAATGCTAGCTTATGAGAAAGGAACAAATATCAATTAAAAAGAGAACAAATAGCACGGATAAAATTGTGTTTTTTACCTTTTGACCTACCTTGTTGTAGATGTAGCAGTTGGTGAACATTGTGTTGAAGTCCTGTATGCACTCACTTGCACTGCGATAGAAGTTATTTTCCAAGCGCTTCTTAATGGTCCCCATGTCCATGGGTTGTTTGATAATTTTATGGTAATC